>BMAO01003254.1:0-28826 GCA_019973975.1 Trichonephila clavata | reverse complement strand
ACACTAGCCGTTACCCGCCCGCTTCGCTGGGAATTTCATGATGTTTTACAAATTTTTACTGCTTATATATATGTATAAATTATTGATATCTAAGTCCTAGCATTAAGAATTCGATTGAATTGAAAAAATATACTTATACCTTTAACTGTCACCTGTTGATAAAAAAAAAGGGGCAGAACTCATCTAATTTGTATTTTCTAAAAATCTCTAAAATTGAAGTATAGAATGATGTTTGCTCTTTCGTAACTCAAAAACCAAGTGGATTCCCGCAAAACCAATTTTCGGTCGATCTCTACTCCGTAAATTGAACATGCAAGCCAAATTTCAAGTCCAAATCTAACAGCAAAAAAACGAAATTTTTACTATCAATACCTCCGTAATCCCGTTGAAAGACGTTTTCTAAAATAACCGCTCTTAGCGGATTTTAATTCAACAAAGAAAAATGGAAACCAAATTTCATTATTATAGTCCTTGTAGCTCGAAAAAATTAATTTTTTTTTGTCAATACGTCCCAGTAACCCCCTGCAACCCCACAGAACTTGATTTGCTTAAAATTTATTTTTAGTGGATCCCTATTCAACAAAAGAAACATGCTTAACAAATTTCAAGTAAGTGGGTCTAACAATTAAAAACAGGAATTTTTTTCTGTAACTCCTCTTGACCCCTCGCAAACATCCTTAGGGTGAATTTTCTTTTTACTCTTTGTTAGAGGAACTCTATTCCACGAAAGGAAAATGCCTACCAATTTTCAAGCAGGATGATCAAATAGTTTAAAAATAGAAATATTTATCGATTACGCCTCTTAATCTCCCGAAATTAAACTTAGTAGTTGATATTCGCGAAACCCATTTTGTAGCGGTTCTCTACTTTACGAAAGGAATCTGCTTATCAAATTTCAAGACTGTACGTCTAACAGTTTAAAAATAGGGATGATAGTCTATAACGCCACTTGTGCCCCCGCAAAGCCACTTCTGGGTCTGTTTTCACAAAACCCATTTTGTAGGGGAATTGTACTCTATGAAAGGAATCTGCTTAGCAAAATTTGAAGACTGTGTGTCCAATTAATTAAAAATGCAAAAAAATTATCAAAAACGCCCCTTGAACCGCCACAACGCCACCTAGGGGTCAATTTTCACAAAACACATTTTGTAGTGTATTTCTATCCTATGAGAGGAATCTGCTTACCAAATTTCAAGACTGTGAGTCTAATAGTTTAAAAATAGAAATAATTATTTATATCTGCCCCCGCAACACCCCTTGGGGTCAATTTTCTCCAAACCCGTTTTGTAGCGGATATTTACTCCATGAAAGAAACATTCCTACCAATTTTCAAGCAGGTAGGTCAAGTAGTTTAAAAAACGAAAATATTTATCTCCTTACGCCACTTAATCCCCTGCAACGCCACTTAGAGGTCTGTTTTCACAAAACCTTCTTATAGCTGATCTCTACTATATGAAAGAAATCTATTTATCAAATATAAAGACTGCGTCTAATAGTTTAAAAATGGAAATAATTATCTATAACGCCCCTTAAGTCCCGCAACGCCACTTGGGGCAATTTTCATGAAAACCCATTTTGTAGCGTATCTCTAACCTATGAATAGGAATCTGCTTACTAAGTTTCAAGACTGTTCGTATAGTAACTTAAAAATCGGAATTTATAACGCCCCTTAAACCCCCGCCCTCGCAACACCCCTTGGGGTTCAATTTTCCCAAACCCCCTCTTGTAGCGGATATTTACTCCAGGAAAGAAACTTACCTGCCAATTTCAAGCAGGTAGGTGAAGTAGTTTAAAAACGGATATAATTATCTATTACGCCCCTTAATCCTCCGCAACGCCACTTAGAAGTCTGTTTTCACAAAACCCGTTTTGTAACTGATCTTTATTCTACGAAAATAATCTATTTATCAAATTTAAAGACAGTGCGTCAAATAGTTTAAAAATGGAAATAATTATCTATAACGCCCCTAAGCCCCTGCAACGCCACTTGGGGGTCGAATTTCAGCAAACTCATTTTGTAGCGGATCTGTACTCTCTGAAAGGAACCTGCTTACCCAATTTCAAGATTGTACATCAAGTAGTTTAAACATAGAAACAATTATTTATAACGCCCCTTAACCCCCCGTAACGCCCCTTATGTTTCGAATTTGGAAAATCCGTTCTTAGTTGATGTCTACTCTATGAAAGGAAAATGTCTACCAAATTTCAAGTCTGTAGGTTGAATAGTTCCTGAGATATCGTGATTAGTCAGTCAGTCAGTCAGTCAGTGAGTCGCTTTTCTCCTTTATATATATAGATACAAAAAATAAGCAACAGATACCTTTGTTGATTTCCTTCTCAATCACACTGAATTATCTACCAATACTCTTTTACCAACGCTAATCTTTATTTCTTGGAACGAAAAATTGATTTCTATCTCAACATATCATGTTAGACTTAGTTAAATAAGATTATATTTCTGGAACCATGTTAGGCTTAGTTAAATGGAATTATATTTATTTTAACTCTATATTCTCTATATTGTATAGAAAGTCGCGTAATTAAAACATGGAAAAGAAAACATAAGCCTCTCTAATTATTTTAAGAAATTTGGAACGTGAAAATTACAGACCGCTTGCTTTTTCAAATCTCGAAGAATGTTCTATAAATAAAAAGAGAAAAGATAAGTATATAATTTCCTCTGAACTATAACATAAGAATTTATATTTTTTTAATAAGTGATCAATTTTTGATTGAGTAATTTATTGATTGCTTACGACATTTGACATTCCTTCCTGGATTCAAACAATTTATTAGATCTGTTTAATTGATTGTATGTTATTGAATAAGAAATTAGTTTTTATTTGTTTGCACGGTAGAAGATAGCTCTATTGAGCGAGACGCTCAGAATTCTAAGAACTGCAGTAATTGATACCATAACAAAAAATAGATTACGAGTTTATGTTAACAGAACGAAGTAGAAGAATTATAAAACTAAATGCATGGAAGTAGAATTAGGGAACTAATTTGAATTGGAGTGCTAAGCGCCAAGCATCGCTTGTTGTCGAATGATATAGAATCCAAGATGGCGGCCTAGCTGTAACAAATCTTTCGGAAAATAATTTTAGCAAGTTTCTTTTTCCTGGTGAAATTTTTTAAATTCTAGGTGATTTCAGATTTTCAAATGAAATAAAAAGAATGATATAATTAGAAACTTAGTTACTTTTTTGTGGAGAACAGCATGGAAAAGGTTGAATACCAGGATTAAAAAAATAGAATATGAGGAATTTAGAAACATCGGAGAAGGAAGTAAAAATAAGTAAAATGTTGGAAATGCATCGTTTCAAAAGATGAAATTAAAAAAAAAAACTCAAATTGAAAAAAATACGATGAGGAAAAAATAATTATTATTGATTGAGGAATTTTATGAAAGGTTATGAATTCGATTCTTCGACTCCCTCTCCCTACATACTATTTAAAGGAATTTTTGGAAAAAACCTCTTTTAATGCGAAACAAATTTTCCTAAGCATATACCCGGTGATATATCCTTCAAATCTTTTTAGTCCAATGAATTCAGCCAAGGAAGCTTTAAAGTGACGCCAGGTAACTTCAATAGTATTGATAAGCGCGCCAGTCTCAGAATCAACGACTTCGAGGGAATGCTTAAGGTTTAGGCTTTCATATCCTCTTTCACTCAACCTTTCACAAGATTTCCAACAGTCGATAAATAACAGTTGTGTTCCTGGTTCTATCCATAATTCAAACAGGCCGAGAAGTGTTGTTTCTGTCATCCTGTTATGTACCGCAACTAGGAAACAGCGACCCATCTCGCGTTCTACTCGGCCAAAAACCCGTCGTGCTTCTATGAAATGTCCCCTATTATTTTTCCCCAATTTTGTGATCAGCAATTCATAAAAGTTATGTGAATAAAGTATACAAATTTAACGTTTTGAGATTCCACTTTAAAGGAATTCACTCAAGTACAATTGACAAATTTTAAGTTTCTGATTCGACATATGATGCTTCTATTAATTTACTGCAACGATTAGTAAGAGAAGATTTACTGAAACACGCTTCTGTGTAATACAGTAAATGCTAAACTTTAGAAAAATTCAAATCATACTCTTGCCCATTTAGAAAAATTGTTGATAAAATTTCCACTGAATTAAGAAGTTTAGAATGTTTTTGGAAGATATATACGTGAAGTATATATATATTAAGCACTACTTTTGTGAAACTGTTGCAGGTCATCAACTCATAGATATTCATTGTGGCCGCGGTAGCCTAGTGTTCGAGGTAATTAACTCGTAGCTGGCGTGTCATGAATTCAAGCCTTGTTCCGCTAAAGATCCGCCGTGCACAGAGGACCGATGAACGTTAAATATGTCGAGGTTCAAACGTCCTCCTAATGGTGTGGTGGGGAAGTTAGGAGATGGAGGTGACAGCTCAGGTGTCGTCCTCGTCACTTTACCATGGTTCAAAAGTACGAAGTCCGTCGCCAAAAGCCCTTGTGTATAGCTGAATAGTGCGACGTTAATATTCACTCACTCTCTCACTGATAGAAACTCGTAAGATATACTCATAGAAACAACTATAAACGGTTTATTAAATTTTCTATCGCTTTCAAGAAGATCAAGAGAGAACACGTTTTATTAATACACAATATTTTAAGTGGTATCAAGTGTCACATTCCATTTTCGTCTTACGTTTCATGTAATTCGAGGTACTTCGTAATTTTAAAAAACAGTAATTCAGACAAAAACATTTTTTGACAACCCTTCGATTTCTACAAAATAAAGAAACCAAATTTTTAAAATGTTGAATTGTGTTTTTTTTGTGTGATTTATCCGTACATTTAAGTTTATATTATGACAGACATATAATTGATCGCTAAATCAGCTGTCGCCCACCTTAAGAACTTCACGCGCCACCAAATATATAATTTTGTGTTTGATGGACCACTAATATAATTGCTAACTACATGGCAGATCCCTTTAACTATATGTTGTTATTTATTTACGTCTTACATTTCTATATCTCTGAAAAAGGAATTTGATGAAAAATAGAACAAGCCGGGGATGCAAAGCAATATCAAAAACTTGAAGTGTTAAACCGTTTAATTTACAAAGGCGCCAACTCTCTCTTTCAAATAAATCACGAGGTTCGTTGCCAAAAGCCCACGTGTATCGGAACAGTGCGAAGTTAATATTCACTCACTCACTTTCAAATGTCGCTAGATACACCTGCAAACTAAAAAGTCGCTAAACTCGGAGGAATTTCGCTAAAAGTAGTAGCCAAAATCTTTTTTAAAGTATGATTAATATTCCATTATACGTTCTGTTACTCGACATTTTTGAAACTGAATTTTCATAAAAAATATAAATAATGTGGCCTGCTTTTTCTGTGAACCTTCATAGATTATTCACAGACCACCGGTTGGTGACCACTGCTTTAGATGACAAGAAAAATATTTTATTTTAGAATCCTGTTTGTAAACGTTTATGAATTTAAAAAAACACAGCTCACGATTTTGTGAAACTGTATTGTCATTATTCGATAAACCTTCTCTTCTGATGTGCTTTGTTAAATCTGATTTAAAAAAAAGGTGGTAGAATTATATTGGATCTAAGATATATGAATCCAACACACAAATCATCTGAAAACACACCTCTTGCAACCAATCACCGTTCAGTGTTATTTATTTGTAAATAAGTGTTGTGCCCATTGGCGTAATGCAGAACATTAGGGCACCCCTGCAAAATCAAGTTCAGGGCGCCAAGTCCAAATACGCAATTGGCATCAGTCAGGCTTTGAGCCCCCTAGAACTTCTGCCCCCTCCCCCCCCCCGCAATTTGGAGGTGTACGTTACGCCACTGGTTGTGCCCGTCTACAAATAAAGGTTGGATAATTTTGTGCTTTTAATTACAGATAACAGTTTCGATTAAGAGTCATATTTCGAAATTTTTATTTTAAAAAGGGGATTAAAAAGTATATGCAAATAGAGATCTAACTCATCGATTTCGTGGAGGGACGAAAAAAAATTGAATGCCATAATCCTTACGATATACAACTGAAGAGCTTGGATAGAAAAAAAGAGATTGAGATTATTAATCAAAAGAAAATTTATACGACTGTTCCTATAATTAATAAAGATAGTTGTTGACCCCTTAAGTGATCAATTTCTTCCCCCAAAAAATGTTCCAAAAAAGGCAGATTTATTTATTGCATATATCTAAGCATAATCTTAACAAAATAAGAAAATGGAAGAATTTTTTTTTTAAAAATTTTTTTTCAATTTTCTTAAATTTTTCATACTATATTTTATTTTATAATTGTGGAACACAAAAACCTCTATATGTGTATGCTTTTTATAAGTACACTCTGCATACTATGATGAATGTGTGTTTCTTCAATCTTAAAAGAACTCTCATACATACAAAAAATATCATGCTCGTACATTTTTTTTTCAAAAGGTTGAGGATTTTGCGTGTACACACATTTTGAAGCATGGTGTAATACTAACAATAAGTCATATTGCAATGCGGATAGAGATAATATCGGCTTTTTCTGGATTATCTCTTTCAATTTTCATTTCTTCTCAAGCAACAAATTGATGTTCTTTATCGAATATTTTCAAGAATCTAAATTTTTGCCTTCAATGAAAAATTTCCACCTTCACCTCAAAGAAAATCCCGGATAAAAGTATTTCAATGCCACGGATAAACTAAATCTCTTAAGCACACACTAGCACTAATAATCTCATTATAAGATTTAAAAATATGTGCAACTCAAAAGATAGAAAGAAGAAAATATCAGTGCCCATACAGCGTATGGGCAAACCGGTCGTGGCTAACTTTCGGTAGCCCGTACGATGTACGGGCAAACCAGTTAAGAGGTTAAAAGAATTAAAAGATAATATTTTCGAGATATATATGTAAGCTTGAAATATAATGTATATGTCTGTATGTTAATGGTACACTCCGAATTCTTGGGTTCTGATAAGACAGGGAAAATACAGGCAAAATTGAGCTTTATTATTTATTTTTTTTTGTGCAATGTATTTAGGGATGAACTGTCATGCGTAAAGTCTCTAATGAATCTAACCCATCCATCTAATGAATCTCCATTTCAATTCTTTCTCTTTTCAAAAATTAAATTTACTGTTTTAGAGGTACTTAGACTCCTTTGCATAAATAATTTTAGTGAAAAGCAATCTAAAGGGGTAACCTCGAGCCAGTTTTGTAACATTTCAAAGAAACAATACGTAGGAAAAAATGACATTATTCCTTGGCTAGATGGATATTTCGCAATTCCAGGTAGCAAGGATTGGGCGCAAAATATGCTGTAAAGAACCTTAAATTTGCAGATAATTTATAAGACTAAAAACAAATTCTTAGTGAATGGAGAGAAAGATAGAGTAATTGGGAAAGCTGAATGAAGATTGAGCTAATGAGAATTGTTCATCAGAGGCCCAAGTACACTATTTACCTCATCTATAAGTGATCAAACAAAATTATACTACAAAAATTTAGCCTGTTTTTCGCATCTCAGCAAGCGCGTGTTAGAGTTTCCGTTTCCTTGTGCGATTCTATAAATAAAGGATCGAAAATGTTATTTAACTTTTTCCCTCAGCAAAACTCATAGAGATGTTTCCCATATATTTCTAGATGAACATTATAGGGATTACTTAAGAACCATTTGGTAGAAAGAAGGCGTTATAGGAAATATGGCTATTTATAGACATTATTCAGTAGTCTTTGACATTACGAACAACCCATTTTCTTTAAGTTCAATCCATGCACATCATTTGGATTTAGTTCTTGAAATGATCATGCCAGTTTCCAAACAATTTAGAGTCATTGAATGGGGATAACACTTTTTGAGATGATTTTTGATGTTTGGGAAATTCACCTAATATGTACAAATGAATCCTATTATTTCAGAGGAATGACAATGAATGGTAATGAAGAAAAGGTTAGAAGTCATAGGAACAATACAGAGGTTAGAGTAGATGTAAGAAAATATCCAGAGCGACCAGGAAATGTGGGTCAATTGGAAGGTTCGAACTGTAACGTCGCTTCTTAATTAGCCAGCTGTCTATACCCCTCTTTTATTTCTCAGCACCCCGGGCGAGAAAACGAACACAGGTCTGCCTATCTATCCCTTCAAAGCATGGGATAGATAGGAGGCAGACTTGTGTCAGATACAAATCCATTCATTTTTTTCTTTTTGACACATGGATGTATTACACATGTGGGGAAATGATGCTACTACGCACCATAGGAAGTACCAGGAATTGCGTACTACGCCCCGGAGTAACATATCGATTTGTGGACTATCCAAATGACTTTCAACATGGAGCAACAAAATGGTCATGGAACAGACGGGACCTTGCCCCGAAAGAACCAAAGGTGTTTTGGATTGAGTATGAGGGTGCTTTGTGCAAGCCCATGTCCCTTCAAATCACGGATGGAAGGATAAAGAGGGGCATAAGACAGTCCTGCTGGGAGGTTCAAAAAGACAAATTGGAAAGGGAAGCTAGACCAGCGGGGAAGGTGCAAAAAGGGAAAAAAGCGAACTTCTTGACTTTTTTGTGTGGATTTTAGACGTTTCGAGACTCGGTTGAAAGCCTCCCGACGACGATACTACTCAGTGGCATAACGTATACTCCCGCAACCCACGCAACGCGGGGTGGGGGAGGCTGGAGGATTCTAGGGGGCCCAAGACTGGCTGACACAAAATGTGGCTTGGGACCCAAAACCTGACTATGCAGGGGGCCCTAATATTCTCTATCACGTCCCAGCCAGGACCCGATACATGTGTAAAGTAAACTACTTATAGATACAAAAAAACTACTACTATTATAGGGATTGCAATATATATCGGTATACCCGGATTCCGAACACCGGTATTTTGAGCCATTTGTATAATTTTGTTATACCGATATTCACAAGTTTAAATACCGTTTTTTCCGTATTTACTAGAAATTTTTAAAATTGTCTCCACTATATGTTCTGGGATCGTCAACATATCAAAATAGTATACTTTTTTTATGTCTCCTTAACGAGCGAAATTAATTAGACTGTGAATATAATATTGTATTGCACAATCATGAGAAGTGATAAAATATGTGAATCATTGAAAGAGGTGGGCCAAAACTATCCTATTACAGCTCAAAGCGATACTGCACACGTTCAGAATTCGTAGTCTGATATTCGTATCCGTGAAAACAAAGTTGTAGTTGTGAAAAAAGTGCGTAATATTTCGATGTTTTTTTAATTCGTGAGTTCGTTATTCACATTCTATTTGCATATCATACTCTAGGGTTCAAATTTGATCAAGTTTATAATAAATTTTCTTAAAATTTCTTACTCACAAACCTATTTACATTTAGAAGAATTCAATACAGTTATCGAAGATGATGATGACGCTTATGTCGATAGTGAAAAGGAATTGTCTCTTGAACAAAAATTAGAATAAGCAATAACTAAAAAAATTTCAAGAAATCAAAATACAATACAGAAATTAGCTGTATCCATAACCTTCCGACGAGAAATTGATTTATTTGAAAATGAGGTATTTAGAAGTAAATACTTAGAAAAAGTATATCGCGCATTGCTAACAGTACAACCAACTAGTCGAAAGAGCGTTTTCGACGGATGGTAATTTTTGGACAAAATTACGTTCCAGGCTTAATGACAGTACAATCAATGCATTATGTTTTTAAGGTTACATTTCAAAAAATTTTAATGTTACCACAGACAATAGTGGTATTTACACTTTTTTGTGATTTAAATAAATAAGATGTTCCCTTACTTTTTTGTGACTCGTTATATACTGTTATAACTAATGTTACAAATTACTTTTGTATTATTTACACTCTCTAATAAAACTAGCAAATAAAACATCTGTGTTTTTTTTTCTTTTACTAAAATTTTTACTACCAGTATTAAGACCTAAAAAATACCGAATACCGGTATTGATTTTTCGGTCCGATGTTACAGTCACTAGTGTTAACTTACGATTAAAAATTGTAGACAAAAACAATTTTTTACTAAAGCGGTGGGATTCCTCTAGCTGCCTAGAAATGTTGCTAAACCTGGGTCACTACGTTACATAACTAACTAGAGCATAAATCTTCTCCTTGCACTTAGGAGGTTGTAAAATAAGTAGAGATCACATTATAATTATTAATCAGAGTCTGGTTTGAGTAAACTCATAATTAATTTATTTTGATTATTGGTTAGGCAAGGTTTCAAATAAACTTCTTAAAACGTAAAGATGATGATTATTATTGTGTAAATATGTCTTTCACAATCAACGAAGCGAATTCGCCACAAACAACATGAAAAAAAAAACAGATTTCTAAAAAATAAACATTTGTGAATTTATCTAAAACTTTTATCAGAACCAAAATTTTAAGTCTCGTTTCGACAGAATGCATCTATTTAATAATATAGGTAAAATGCTACATATATTTCAGACAAAAAAGAACAAAAATAAGATAAGTTTCTTGATAAATAAAGCTTTGCGCTTTCACCGTAGCATTGAATTAAAATTTTCATAAAGACACTGTTATTCTATAATAATAAAAATAAAGCTATTGAAAAGAGAAGCAAGATTAACTAAGTACATTTTCCTGCGGAGAAATGGAATATCAAAGAGCTAAAGAGAACATCTCCTACCAAAACGCGAATGGAAGATTAAAAGTGATAGAAATTGAATTAAAAATGAAACAGATAATTTGATGCGTTTGTATTAATTATTCGTATGCCAATTGGTGGAATTATGTTAGTATAGTAACAATATCAAAGAACTTTTTGTGTTAGAATTAGTCTATACCAAAGATTAATACGAGTTATTACAAGTTTTTACCACTGAATGAATTAAAATTTTTATATGAATGTCTGCGGTATAAAATACAGTTTTGAAGCAGTTTTAAGTAAAAATACTTTTGCGGATTATGACATTTTCATATGAATTTTACGTAGTCAAGAATCAATTTCATTTTAAAAACCCTACTAAGAATCGTTTTAGTTTAGTTTAACAAACTAAAACCTGCAAATTCAAAATATTTGGTAATTATGCAAAAAACTAAAAAAAAAAACACATTGTTTTAAAAATTAGCAATATTTTGAAATTTTGAGTTACTTTTTTTTTAACTTTAATAAATAAAACTCAATAAATGGTAAACATATTTTTCGTTTCGAATATTTAATACTGTACATGGATATAGAACTAAGATTAGTTTGCATAATTATCCAATATTTTTATTCAAATAATGTGCTTTGAAGTCCAGTTTTTGAGAAAATCAGGGTCTTGATAAAAAAAAAAGGAGTCATACTGATTATGCTGTCTCTTGTTTCATTATCACATACTTTTCGAGATACTTCTCACAAAAGTTTGACACAACGTTCCACTGCTTAAGTGTGACAAAGAAAGCTGTGGAAATCCGTGTCGGAATTATTGATTAAAACATGATTTTTTGAAGGACGAATGATGTGATTGTTGATGTTGCTCTATCAGAGAATTCATAATGATTAATGACAAATGATGCTGTTTTCAGTTTAATTCTCATTTGCCACAGTCTTCTTATAGGTGCCTTATCGGAGGCTTGAATTTGTCGTCATCCTTATCTGAGACATCAGAAACTTCACCCGTATATGTACTTTTTCAGTATCAGTATATTTTGGTTTATAGTTATGTATAATTTCATTCAACGCGCGTATTCCGATGAGTATAGGGTTCTTTGCTTTCTATTTTTCTTTCAAGACACTTTTTACTAATTAACGTGTTCGTTTCCACAGGAGAAGTTCAATCATCCAAACTTTCCAAACTCATACTCTTTTTGTAGGAACACAAAGCATAACTGAGTTAAATGAATTTGGTTGACTTTATCACAATGTGACAGAATACAGGGTGAGTCATTAAGAAGTATGCACTTTTTGTAATACCATAAAACAGTTACAGTTAAAGACACGCATTACCTCAGTAAACCGCAAGGTAGATGTACTCTTAAAGCTTGTGTCTTGTCCCTGTCAGAACTGACGCATACAATAGCTATAGTGCAACACGTGCGGGATTCCTCTAAGATAAATGTGTCCTATGCATTGTCCAGAAAAAAAGTGTTCGGCCCCTTCATTTTTTCACGAGAAAACTATCACAGGAGGATCTTTTTGTTTGTGTTCTTTGTGGTTGTTGCCACAGTTGTAGAACGATATGGATAACTTCGTTCTTCAATTGGATGGTGCACGACCAGACTGGTCAACTTACGTACGAGATTACTTCGACGAATACTTTCCTCGCGGACGGATTGAATGAGCCGTGGCAACTTATCCAATGACCACCCAAAATTCCTGACTTAGCACTTTGTGATTTCTTCCTGTGGGGGTACGTAAAGGACAAGATATTCGTCCCTCCCCTTCCTGTTGATCTGGTTGAGCTGTAACTGCATATCCCAACTGCTATCGATTGACTTGATTCAGATACCTTAACACGCATTGGGAAGGAAGATTACCGGTTCAATGAGTGTCGTGTGACTAATTGTTTACGATAGAACATTTATGGTTGTCACTAACAAAACTTTAGTAAAGTAACATATAATATCTTAAATTGTTTTTGATTTGTATTACATAGAAACTGCAAACTTCTTAATGAATCACCTTGTATAAGTGACAAAAAAAGGATGCTCGTTTTTTTTTTTTGCTTCGCTTTGTGAGTTTAATAAAAGTAACAAAGCGCAACGGACAGTACTAGAAATATTACTGTAGTACATGGAAATTATCAGAGAATAAACGTAAGTCACACTGCATCAATGGTGATTCAAGAAACTCCGATGTAGAAACTGTGCATTCTAGAGGGTAAGCCAAAACTCAATGAGATGTCGCGCAAACCCTGGTGTAACCAAAAGACACTCTAAATACTGAGAAGTGAACAGAGAAGCTAGATTTGATCATTCACTGACACCTACGGGACAGTGTGGGAAAGTCTTTTCATCTTTAAGTGATATTTTTAGAATACGATTCATTTTTTTTTTCTACTTCTGAGAAAATCAACGTATTTCTTTCAAAACGCGTTATTCAGTAAGAATATTATTTTTATATTCGTTGCTGATCATAAAACTCAGTTGCTTCATTATATTTTTACAGATTGTTTTATATTTTTAACACACGCTCTTTTATAAGCTTAACTTGTATGTAACGGAATATTTGAACTCCATTTTTACCCACTCTGAAAGGTCAGATTAATTCGAAATTTTGCTCACTTGTCCAGGACCGATGACAATACAATAATTTAATAATTTTTTCCCGTTGTCCTGATCAAGATCATCAGGATTAACGATTTCCCATTTTCAGACCTCATCCTGCACCAAGCGACTGATTTCAGATCCCATTTCCAGATTTTGTGACTAAAAGATTAAGTTACAACTTAGTTCGATTAACTATAAAAGGGTGTTTCTTTAGTTTTTTTTTAAAACTATAATTTGTTATTATATTTAAGTTTCATCTGCGTTTCAAAATTTTGAACCAATTTTTAAACTTGTTAAAAATTGATTCAAAATTCTCGATGGCACATAACAAGCAAAAATTTCGATTTTCGAAGGAGCATTACTTTCAAAAGCAAAAAGACTCCTTAAACAAAAAAATTATGTCCCACACTCTACATACTTTTCTTAAGGGAGTTGGAAAGGTAAAATTTTTTTAAAAGGTGAATTTCAGGTTATTGCATTTTTAATTCTTCAGCTCATTACCTTTCCAAAAATACCTCATTTTTATCTCTAGCTTAATTAGAAGTGCTAAAATTTTGTTTTTAAAGAATCGTCTAAACGCGAGTCACCGATTTAAATGGACAGAAAAAAGGTAAATATTGCACTTCCTCTTGGGTCAGCTTGAAGTTTGACGTCATTTTTTAAAATTTCTTTAGGGCATATTATGAAACGGATGGGATCTCGCCTCCGACGTTTCAAAGCAAAAATGAGGGGCAAAAATTGTCAGATGGCAAAGCATTATGTGACAAAAATAGATTAACAGAAGCAACTATTGATCAATTGCAAACATATTATGGTCTTGCCATTCGAAGAAATTTATCAAATGTAAAGTGTATGAAACAAGCTATATGGGCAATATTTCTTCACAAAATATCTACGGATAAAAATCCACAGCATGGATTTTGTCCATCAGGTCTTGACACATGGTGTCAGTGTAAGAAGGCTCAATTGGAAAATAAACTTTATCTCCACAAACACAAACTTCCAGTTGCTGTTGTTGAAGCCATTAGGCCTATTTTTAGGACCTTTCGGATCCAGAATTATTGAAAAAGTTCTTGCATGGAAACACGCAGAATCCGAATGAAAGCATTAATAATGTTATTTGGTCTCGTGCCCCCAAAAAGACATTTGTGCACATAGAAACACTTACCTTTGGTACATATGATGCTATTGCATCCTTTAATAAAGAGAATGCAACAAAGCTGGATATTTTTAAAAAACTTAACATAGAGCGAGGATATTATGCGACATGCTGCATGGAACATCTCGACAAAGAGAGCAGTACAAGGGTAAGATATGCCAATTTACAGAAAACTAAGGAGACTAGAAAAGTAAAAAGACTTAAAAGAATGAAACAAGAAGATGAAAATTTAAAAAATGCTGAAAATTTGGAATATGGAGCTGGAATGTTTTGATAAGGTAACTTTATTTATAAAAATGTGTTTTTCTCAAAATGTCACTTTTGAAGGTTCGATGTACCTTTTCTCAGAAAGTATATATCTGATGTCAACAAAACTTACATGACACATTCTTTATATATTCTAGTATATACTGAAATGAGCTTTTAGCAAAATTTTGTATACATTTTTTTTTATAATTTTTTTTCTGTCGAAAAACACTGTTTTCTCACTGTACATCAAATAAAAAAAATTTAAAGAAAAACTAACAAAATTTCAAAAAAAGCTCATTTCAGTATGATATTAGATGTATGCTTAACGTGCAAAAAAATTTGGGGATTGTATTTCCAACAGGTTTTTAGAAAAGGTACAT
Organism: Trichonephila clavata; assembly: GCA_019973975.1. NCBI lineage: Eukaryota > Metazoa > Arthropoda > Arachnida > Araneae > Nephilidae > Trichonephila > Trichonephila clavata. Next base: position 13,809 of record BMAO01003254.1, on the reverse strand, counting down.
TGAAAAAGCCCTTTTTAACATTATCAGTATAGAGCGTTCCGATACCCTTAATATACTATAACATAAAACTTTTAAATATGTACATTTATTTTAGAAATATAAGGATTTGAAAAAGTACACTTCAAAAGGAGCTTTCGTATATATGGTGTTGATTAGGTACCTGTAGTTTTCCTGTTATAACATATAAAACAACAAATGCTGTTTTAGTTACAAAATTGTACCTTCATTTTAATGCTCTAGTTTTTTTAAAATTTTATTGCTTTAAATTTTTAAAAAAATATTTGATTCTCGATTTTTTAAAATTTTGATTGGCAGTAAAAATAAAAATATTAACATTTCAGGAATTAAATTAGTAGCATTAAATACATTATTATTATACAAAAGCTCATACCAAATTTCACCAAAATATAATAGATAGATTTTTTCTACGGATGTACCTAAACACTTGAAAAACACATTTTGAGTAATATGAAAAAAAACTAAATAAAATAGTACAGTTTACTAAAATTTGATATTTAAAATATTGCAGATTTGTATTCATCTTGCATGAACACTTCTAAAACATCCTTCTTCCTTTTATTTTGTCTTTCAATAGTCTTAGCCTCTTTTTGCTGGCTTTTTAAACTGTCATCTCGGCTTCACAAATTCTAACTTTGTCAATTTTTCGATGGCTTTCAGAAGTGTTTATCCCAAGATTTATTTTTATTGCTATTAATAATTTTGTTCCTACATGTGCATCTTCATTAAAGCATATCACTGCGTCCATTACACCAATTTGCAAATATTTTTTTTATTTTTTTTGCTCACAATTATGTTTTTTGGAACTTGATTCCATATACAGTTTTTGAAGCTTTTATTTGGGTTTTTGTTACAGTCATGCAAACATTTTAGTAAAAGTTCTTTTGCAGTTAAGTCTCTAAATACATGTTTAAAAGTTATGTATATGTTAGTAATTATGTTATTAATCTTGAGAAGAACTGGTTCTGTGAGGGAATGTTTGTAGATATACTTTTCTCCAGGTACAAAGACATTTGTTGTAACCGCAATAGCTGTTGTTGGCATTTTAAAACTGCAATTACTCAGGTATTAAGCTTTGAAACTATACATGTTATACATTTTTGGGTTCAGCATTAAATTTACTTTTTTTAAGATAAAAATCAAAAAATTAATTTCCCGAAGGTGAAAAACGTCTTGGTTCCCTTAATGGTTTGAATTAATGAGGATTTAAGCCTATAAGGGGCGAAAGATTTCTGTTAGATAAAAAGGGAAGAACTTGATCTAGTACCTCTATCACTTTACTTCATTACCATGTCACGGGAGGATTTTGAGGCTAAGTTTAAATGAATATGGAACAGCTCCAACTATGCAGCTCTAAGGGTCTTTGGTTCACATTTCTATTGTAATGACACACGCTCACTATAAAAACCAGTGGACTGTTGTGGCCCCTCTTTACATCGGAAAGTAAATTCAGAAACTCAATAGAAACTTCATTGAACCCAGCCCCCAATTGAACTCTTTTATAATTTAATCTTTGACATCTAACGCAATACAAAAGTATATATTACCATATGAAAATAATTTCAACTAAATAGTACATCAAAAGGTTAAATAATAGGTTCTTTCAGAAAATATTTTTTAAGAAAAACCAGTCATCTTAAAAATACTAGTTGATTATGATCTGTTGCATTTAATGCAAATTTTGTTTTGCCATCGAATGTTTGAATTCTATCTATATTCTTTAAAAATTAATTTTGCGCTAATCTTTTAGTAAATAACAGTAAACAATTCAGTATTTTGGATTTTATATTTTAATCATTTTGTGTCATGGCTTTCTTGGAAAAATAACTGGAAATAAATAGCACATATCACATAATCATTTAATCTATAGATGTAACGTTAATTTTAGTTCGAAAATTATAACCATCAGATTTATTTAGTTATTGTGTTACTGAAAAGCTTCAGTGAACCAGACCAACAAAATAAGAATGTAATATATTTTAGAATACTGCCATCTTTACCTTATATTTCTAAATTCTATCTTTAAAGGAGTTGTAATTTCTAAATTGTATGGCATTTAATAATAAACTTAGACCGGAAAGGGCGCCTTTTTTTTACATAGCTTACGTTTTTAAATTTTCTACATTCTCCATTTCTTATTAATACTTATAATCTTAATAATAGTCTTTAAGAAAACAGCATAAAATTGCCTGAGTGTTATTATCTGTTAAATGTTTTGATTTGTGTATTAATATCTCTTTAACTTTGATCTTTTTTAATCACAAAAAAATTTACGTAATTTTTTCTCATCGCGACGTGAATGAATTTTCATAACTCAATGCTAATGAAAATTTTACATAAAGAATGATACCATATAAAAGTTTTGAGCATTTTAAACCTCTAATAGATATTTTAAAGAGAGTTCGTTGTATCTTAATGTGTTTATGTGAAATTTTGGTAACATATATTTGATTAAGTGTCTTTTAAATCTTTTAATGAGTGAGTGAATATTAACATCGTACTGTCTTAGCAACACGAGAGTTTTTGGCGACGGTCCGTGAAATTTTGAACCATGGTCAAGTGACGCGGACGACACCTGAGCTAGCACCCCCTCTTCTAACTACCACACCACACCACACCAACGGGAGGACGTTTGAGCTCTCGACAGATTTAACGTGCATTGCTCCCCTACACGGCGAGTCTTTAGTGGTACTGGGATCGAACTCATGACACGCTAGCCATGATCCGATGCCTAGACCACTTGCCTACTGCGGTCACTTAAATCTTTTAAAGTTACTGGGTAATGTATTATCTAAATACATTACTATTTTTTTTATTAAAATAATTATTTGTCTGTTCATATTCGAGGGAAGTTTCAAAATCATGTTTCGTCATTTTTTCACATGAAAACTTCTTTATTGACAAAAAAAATACACCACACGCACATGATATCATGAACTACACACCTTACTCTATTTTTTTACCTAGTGCTTCTGACATTGAGATATTCTAGAATCTTCTTCGTAGTCAAACTTATTCGAAATTCTTCCGGCGTACTTAATTTTATAATAATCTTCGTAAAAATATGTAATGTTATATATAAATATATTAGATTTATGATTAAAATAACTTGATTCTTTTTAATCTAAGAATGAATTTATCATTCCAGAACAATGAATTCAATTTTTTAATCTCTTGATAGATGAAATATGTATTTTTCACTGATGTCAGAATTTACATGAGTATCATTCTTATTATTGTGCTTATTAAAGGAACTTTTTATAAAATTTAACAGTACTTGGTAACGAAGCGTTAGCATTAAGAATCTTCAAGATTCTGCACAAAAAATATTCAAAACAAAGCAAAAAAATATTATTTTTGTGTAGAGATTTTTAAACAATGTAGATACGCATTTCATTCAAGAGAAAATTTTTATTAAATTTTTAACCTTTTTAACTTATGCATATGGATTAATGAATTGAGCCGGCTAGGTGGCGTAGTTGGTTTGTCACTGGCTTTGTACGCTCAAGGTTGTGGATTCGACCCCGGACCAAGTTGGTGGATTTTCAGGATGCAGAATATCAACAGCGTCCATGTTTTAATTATGCAACATGTTTAAGACTTTGTTTGTCTAGGGTGCTCTCTTCAGCAACATTTTGCATCGTCAGAGCTCATGTGCCTCCCTCTGGGCTTCAAAATTACATTGCAACTATTGGTATTCCACCTATATGGTGCCACATTAAAAAGTGATACCAATACCGGGAGAATGTACTAGGACTGCAATAGTGAATGCCAATCCGCGTCCCCATTGGAAATAAAATATGGATGAATGGATAGATTTATGTATATATTTAAAACAAAGTTTCTGTAAAAAGTAAAATCTAAGAATTGTTACGGATGAAGTAATTGATCAAGGGTACGATTTAAGCAATAATTTTTAATTTAAGGATATTCAAAAAAATTTTGGTTGCCTCCTATGTGAGTATACCATGTAAAACAGATTTTGTGCTCAAAATTTCATAAAAAGCTAGCCATTTAAATTTGTGAAGTGATTTTAAAATGCTACTCCTCCTACAAAAGTTTACAGACACGCATGAAACTTGATTTAAAAGTACTTCAAACTATGCATAACAAAAGTTGGCATGGGTTTTACGATAACATGATTGGTATTCGTACAATACTTCCTTTTATGAATGGTTATTGAAAATTCTTTAAAAAATGTTCAAATTCTGAGTTCAATTATTTTTAAAAAAAATAAGCATTGTTATGATTGAAAAATGCATACCAATTTTTGTTTCATGTCTATTAGCAATAGGTAAAAAAATTCAAAGCATTAGACACAATAGAAAAAAAGCCTTAGCATTTTATATGAAGACAAACTAGTTATTTTATCTTTCCGAGATAAGTAAGTTTAAAGTTTTGATTTGCCATAGGGATGTGAATAAAAACGAACGCAAAAGCTATCATAATTCTGTGTTTTTTTCTTAATTTAGAACTTTCAAATTTTGTCAGGTTATAGAAAAGTATATAAAGAATAATTTAAGGCAAAACAATTAAATTTGATTTTTTAACCGATATTTGTCAATTGAATCGTACTGTGATTCCCTGCCCAAGGGAATCATTTTGACTGCTTTTTAATTTCAATTAGAAAAACAATTACGTACATAATGACACCATTTCTTAGATATTTTTAGAATACATTTTTTTCCCAAGAGAAGTAATTTCTTTATTTTTAATATATACTAATAACTTGTTATATATGACTGTAGATAATATAAAAAATATTAAAAACTAATTTTAAAGAAATTTCTTTACACATTAGTTATTCTTTTACAATGCAGTCATTTTGACTGCTTTTGGGTAATATAGGTATATACTAAATTTCACTCTTTCTAGTTATAAAGGATGCAATTGCATTTATTATGCCACTATAATGTCATAGGAAGGAAACTCTTTGGGTACCAGCAATATAATTAATAAGGATGGGGAACTTTGTGAATGAAGCTCAAACTTTATGAATTTTTATCTGGTAAACTTTCCAATTTTCATAAGTCAACTTAGGTGTTTGTTGCCGGCTGGGTAGCGTGGTTGGTTTGTCGCTGGCCTTCTGCCCCAAAGGTTGTGGATTCAACCCCGGGCCACGTCGGTGGGTTTTCATGATGCAGAAAATCTACAGTGACCATGTCGTATGATTATGCAAAAGATCCCTAGAGTGCTTGTTTTGCTTGGATGCTGTCTCCAAAATTAAGTCCTAGTACAGGTTCGTATCGTCAGAACTCAGGTGCCTCCTTTGTGGAGGAAACTGGGTGCCAATATTACCTGCGGCGATTGGAATCCTCTTATATAGTGCAGCACTAAAAAGAGATACCATCCCGGTATCCTGGTAAAAGAAATCCCAGTGAATGTACTAGGTCTGCAATGGTAAAACACCAATCCGCAGCCCATTAGAAATAAAAAACACTTTAATGTTTAGTTCATTAACAAAACAATGCCTTTTTAAACTTTCATTTTAATTACAACTAGAACTTATTCAAATCATATGTGTCAATTCCGATATTATTTATGTATAAGATGTACTGTTTAGAACAGAGGTTTTCCTAAAATTTTCCCAAAATCGACTAGTTTTCAAAAAAAAAAAAATTCTTTATATTCCCAATATTACATCAGAGAACTAATATTACATGATAGTATACTCATGTCCACAAAATTAAAAGGTCACAAACATATTTTTCGTCATAATTTTAAAATGAATCAAGAAAAACTGATGGAACTCGTATTTCATTTATTTTGAAGAACGGGTAGTATATATGTATACACAATATCAACCTTCAGTTTAGGAAAAGATTTTCTTTAGCGTTAGTTCCTGCAGAATTATTGGATTGAGACCGTTCACGCATATGAGAATTTTACCTCCATTTTTGTGAATATTGCATTAAAACAAACAAGTTAGTCTGTTTACAGTGTGAGAACGACTTCTGATAAAGGTTTATATGATTTCTTGAGATGGAGAAGCGTTGGCAGGCTTGAAGGATGCCAGTCTGAAGTGGGTGTGGGTCGCTGAGTATAAGGGGCCTGAAAAGGTCTTCTGGTTATGGAATCAATTCCAAAAAGAAGGTACAGTTACTAAGAAGGCTGGCCAAGGTCGCCACAGAGCATAGACATATGCACAGGATCTTTATTTGGCATTAGGGCGCACGATGGCATAGGAGGAAAACGGCTCCTCAGCTTGCTCGTGACCTTGCTGCTGTGTCTGGAAGAAGAATACCCCGGTAAACAGCTTATAGCTGTCTTGCAGAGATTAACCTTTACGTCTTTCTTTGAGTCTTCACCTGGAGAGAAATTGGAGCTCGCTGTCATCCCTCCTATGCAACAAAAATCGACAAAGGGCAAACAGAGCCTTGTATGTGGTGGCATAATGTTGGGAAGTTGTACACCCCTGTACGTTTTCGATACGGGTACTGTCAACTCACAGCGCTATAGGGATGAGATCCTGTATGCCTATGTGAGGGTTTTCTGGGCGGTATGGTCCTGGAATACATTTTTATGGACGCGGTCATACAGAGCTCTAATTGTTAATGAATTTCATGAAATATCTGATATCCGCCCTATGGATTGTCCCTCGAGGTCTTCGGATTACAATTCTATTGAATATGTTTGGGATGGTTTAGGAGAAGCCTTTTCTCAGCTTAAGGACCACCAGCTCCTAGGACCCCCAGGGAGTAAAAGTCCCGTTTTTGGAAGAATGGGCTTAGTTGCCACAGATACTTATTGACATCATCACAAACAATATGGCAGTTTGTTGCTTATATAGCAGTTCTCACAACGTCATACTCCCTATAAAACAGACTTTTCCCGAGTTAAATGTTTTTTCTCTAATTCATGATTTGCCCCTTTTTATAAAACCTTTATCTTAATTCAAAATTGAAATCTTTTCTATATTGTTATGTTGCTATATTCTTTCTCACATTGTAACCTGTCTCTGTGTGTAATTTCGTGGCAATGCACTGAATAGTTCATCAGTTTTCACAGATTTTATGTTGGTGATCTTAATTTTGAACATGAGAGTACTTATTTATATCGTTTTGACAATACGTAATGGAGATCCCCAATCTTATGTAGCAATTGGCGATTATAAGGCGACGATGCTCGTACAAAATCTTGGATATACCTGTGCAAAACCTGTACATATTAAAAACAGATATTATTATATAATTATTTCAACCCTTAAAAGTTATATAAAAGTTTAAAACAGGAAAAGAGTTATATCTTCAACCCCGGAATATTATAGAACTTTTTTTAAAATTTTCTCAGACCCCAACGGGTCTACCCGAGTTTCATTAGGGATCCCTGATTTAGACTCAATCATGATATTTAATTAGGATGAATTGATATTTAGACTCAAGACCTGATGTCAAACTCAAGGGTTGCTATTTTCATAGTCTAGCAAAAGTAAGGAATGTAACAAAAAATTTTCTCAGTAAAATACGTAGTTAATTATTCTATTTGCAACTTACGCTTATTAACAACTAGATACTGATGAGGTAAATGATTAATTGAGGCTTATAAGCATATTTGATTGAAGTTGGTGAGTTTACATTTCACAAATTTAACAGGTTAGGATTAAAATAGATTAAAAATTTCGTTAAAAATTACTTTCATACCTAAAAGAGTTCCTTATCATTGTGAACGTTTGTCTTTACTTAACTAATTACTTAAGAAACTAAATCACCTTGTCTCATGTTAGTACTTTACATATAAATTTGTACAAACTTGTTATAATTGATCAAGTTTTTCTTTTAGGTCTCAGAACAATGTCTGGTCAAGAATAAAGAGCATATACAGGAATAAACATAGTTCAAAACAATTTTCAACGATTTTTAAATAATGCATTAGTCTATAATGTGTAATAAATACTATTAATTTATGAACAAAATAATTTTGTTGAGACTAATCCTAGAAGGAGTAGAAGCTTTCAAAACGAAAAATCTCTGGAATTACCATGAGTAAACCACACCAAAACCATGAAAGAAAGAACTTTTATTGTCCATTGATCGATCCCTTCCGACCCAGATCTTTCTTTCACGAAGTCACAAAACAACGTATGTTGAAAAAGAGAACCAATACTGGTTAAATATTAAAACAGTGACGTAATGCGGAAATGATTTGCCTGTAAAGCGTGTTGCACATCACTGCACTTGGCCTACATGGCTCTCATCCCACAATTTTAACCGATTCCTATAGACGTATTCTTCCTGTATTAACTCAGTCGATGGCGGGGCTATATTTAGGACTATTTGAATATTGGGCTCATTTGAGAGGCATGGGTTGCTATTTGTTTCAAAGTTACCCTTTTAGGAATAAGTAGGACCCTTGAATTGATAAAAACTACAATTTACAGCTAGAAGACCAATTTGTTCCGTTAAATTTTGGAAGATACTTAACCGTTGAACTTTATGATAATCTCTTTTTACCAATACTTTTGTTAAACATGTAGACGGAAGGAGGGTATTATGGTAGGGCAATTGTTCTGGCTCTAGGGCCACATTGTAGAAATGGAGGATACAGGGGGGTACCTTTTTAAAAGGATTGCATTCATTAGTTAACTTTGCCCCTCAGAAAAGGTATAACTCATACCATAAAAATATAAATAAATATAAGTTAAATGTGAAATAGCGGCAATTTATTCAATTTTTGTTATGGTAATTTCATATTTAAAACTGCTAGCAAATTTAATTTTAGAATCAGTTTAATGAAACAAAAATCACACTTTTCTTCTTTTTCTTTTAAATCAGGAGTGAGATGGTTTGTTTAAATTCTTATCACAACCTGTACAGCTCACTTGCATCTATTATTACTCTTGTTGATCTTCTTGAAAGGAAGACTCTTTACTCACAAATATATGTTGACATAAATACGTATAGAGAACATTTTCTGTCTATTTCCACATCCCTGCACTATAGAATACCATTTACATTTCTGATATTAACTGTGAACTGGTTTTTGATAGTAAAAAAAATCTTCAAAATCATCATAGAAACATACTACAAATACTTGTAGAATCGTCATTCACAAAAGTACCATTTATTTTGTTACAAAAAATTTATTCAAAATATAGTCATTAATTGAGATCATTATGGAACAGTTTGGTAATATGGAATAGATGGTTTAAACCGTAAAAACTAATTAGACCATAAAACGTAGTTATTTTTAACTGTAGAACCATACTTTAAAGATAAAAAAGCCACAAATATATTCTTCTTCTGTTCCAGTACAGTCAAGGTGAGCCCAGCAAAAATAGCTGAAGTATTGAATCTAAATTTTCCATATTTGATCTTATAATTTTTCATTAAAGAAGATACATTCAGCGTCTTTGTTTTCTGATTCTTTAGTTAATGGCTCGAAGATGAATAACCGCTGCTAACGTTGGAGTCATTTCTAGTAGGTTTAGGTCTAGAAAAAAGTTAGTCTGCGCTTAATTTCTTAACAGAGGGTCGTTTCTTGTTCTGAAGCTTCTGGTAAAAAACAACAAACATTTATGAAATATTTAGCATTACATAATACCCGAAACGCAATTTTGGAAAATGAACCTTTGAATTAAAGGGAAAACATTGTCAGCTAAAAATGACCACAGTATAACTAAATACAATTCTTTTAGTGTACGTTATGTTCACTGACATAGCTAGTTCTTATGTGGACCCTGTATCAAAATTCCTGGGGGAATCTTATCTGGAACCCTTCAGCATTATACGATTTTTAGCTTACACATTTTGGGTTCCCTAAAGTGTGGGGACCCTGTATCATTGATACGGCGGATATGGCGATAGCTACGCCACTGATTATGCTTTGCATTAAGGGGACACAGAACGATTCAATTGACAAAAATTGGTCAAAAAATCAAATCTAATTTTTTTAGCCTAAATTATTTTTTATATACTTTTCTATAACCTCACAAAATTTGAAAGCTCTAAACTTAAAAAACGCAGAATTATGATAACTTTTACGTTCATTTTTATTCACATCCCTATGGCAAATTAAAACTTTTAAGTTACTTATCTCAGAAAGATAAAAATTACCAGTTTGTCTTCATTTAAGATGCTAAGGCTTTTTTTCTATTGTGCCTAATGCTTTGAATTTTTTTATCCATTGCTAATAATACATGTAACAAAAGTTGGTATGCATTTTTAAATCAAAGCAATACTTATTTTTTAAAAAAATAATTGAGCTCATAATTTACATTTTTTAAGGAATTTGCAATAATCATTCATAAAAAGAAGTATTGTACGAATACTAATCATGTTGTTGCAAAACCTATACCAACATTTGTTATACATGATTTGACGTACTTGTAAGTCAAATTTCATGCATGTACATAAATTTTTGTAAAAGGAGTAGCATTTTGAAATCGCTTCACAAATTTGAAGTTTTTTCCTTAAGAAATTAAATGGCTAACTTTTTATGAAATTTTGAGCACAAAATCTGTTTTACATAGTATACACAGATAAGAGGCAACCAAAAAAGTTTCGAAAATCCTTAAATTAAAAATTTTTGCGTAAATCGTACCATGTCTCCATAATGTTCAAGACATATGTAGCAGTAAATTAAAAAGTTTGAAAACTTGTGCATAAACTTTTGAAAGTAGCAAAACACACTTTATTCTGTAGTGAGTCGTATGCCAACAACAATACAGTAGAACGTCGTTTATCCGAATCAGTTGGGGCCGGACACCATTTGGATACGCAATTGTTCGGATAACCGAATGCGGTCCACGCAGTATATGAAACCAGACACTGTACGAATATTGAAAATCATCACATGCGGGTAATGGGCTTGAAGAAAAAGCAAAATAGGTGCAAAATGTCGCAATTTTACCTTCATTGTAGAAAATAATCATTTATTTTTCGCTGCACCATTGTACACCTTCGTTTTTTCGCTTCAAGGTCTCTGATTCTCTTGAGCAGCAGTAGTTGAGTAGAATAGCACTCTAATTGTTGTTCGTACCACTCCATATCTGTCTCTAACGCATAAAACGCGTCAGAATTTAAGGGATCCTTGCTACTTTCATTGTTGTCGTCGTCTTCATCTGTTTCATATACAGTACATGTAGTTGACAAACAAAAAACTGGTTCGGATATTTCAAGCTCCGGATAATAAATGTTCGGATAAATGATGTTCTACTGTAGTACTCTCATTGCAATGCATCATGAGAGTCTTTTTCAGCAGATCAAAGTTTTCCCACGCATTAGCAGCTACAAGCACAGTCAAGACCTCGGAATTCCAAATTATCCGACTATTCCATATAATACCCGACTTTCATCTACTTATATCCTCGTATTCTTCAATTGGAGGGCATTTTTTTGAGAATGCATATGTAAATATATATCCCATTATATTTATGCTTAAATACGTATATAACGCGCTAAATTTTAATCTTTTTTTCTTATTTAAGAATTCATCTAAGCTAATCAAAATCAATAAATAGCTAGGATAGCTCATATAGAAAAAAAATATATAATATTCTTTACACATTACAAAGACGTTTTGTAAGCAATTTTTATCTTGATAAAGTTACATTTAAATTAAACAATTTTAGTATCATTTTTCATTCAGAGATTTAAGCTATTGAGTTTTCTATTTGATAAGCAGCTAATAATGATTGAAAAGTTGATTTTCATACAAATAGCATGTATTCCACGAAACTTCCGCTTAACATATGCAGTGTTATTTGTCATATGTTATTTGAATCTATTATATATGTAGTGAAATACGTTTAACGCGAAAGCACTTAAGACGAAATACTGGTTAACACGAAATAATACAACAGTACCAATACTATACAAACACTTTCATGCATTTTTTCTCTTAACACAAAATGAAAATCACTTAACACAAAAGATTTTCCTTCTGGGAATAAGCAAAATACAGAAAACCCAGCCACTCAGACGGGATTTAAAAGGGGAGTGAAATGAGAGGTGGTTTCACATGTTTCGAATAAAGGAGGCCAACTTAATTTGAAATACCCCCGGAATAGTCTGTGAAACGAGCCAATTTTGTTTATCTAAGCTACTTTCGCCTTTCACCCCTACGATTGCCACACAAAAATATCTCATCTCTCATCAGTTGGCTTTGGAATTCGGTGGAGAGCACATCACAGTATACGTAAAAATTAGCGGATTCAGTTCGTGGGGTTTTTTTTCTTTCCCATTTTAGAAGAATTTTTTTACGAGCACAATGGCAAAGAGCTCAGGAAACGCTAACTGCTATTTCGCTTCAAATGAAGATGGAGATGAGCTCTTAGACTTACAAGCGAAATTCGTTAAGAATGTTTCCTTTGTTGAGTAAATATCTACTTTTAGGAAATTAAATCCAAAGGGCTTCCGGGAGTGTTACAGATAAAAAAAATTCTTATTTTTGAACTGTTAGATTTACAAACTTGAAATTTGGCAAACATATATCTTCTGTTGGTTAGAGATCCGCTAAGAACAGGTTTTTTTGGAAATTAACTCCCAAAGGGGTTTGCGGGGGCGTTAAAGATAAATAAATTTACCAGTTTTGATCTATTAAACTTACAGACTTGGAATTTGGCAAGCACAATTCTTTTAATAAGTAGAGTTCCGCTTAAAATGGTGTTTGAGGAATCATCTCCGGGGGGAGAGGGCTACAGGGGCGTGAATGATAAATATACTTTTGTTTAAGTAATTGTTTAGTTAATTCACGACTTGTCCTTTACGAATCAAGAGGTGAGGGCTATAAAAATATTTTTCTATACAATCGAAGGCTTACATAACAATAAGCAAAAAGAAATTTGTTTTTTCAACGACATGAAATACCGTGCTAAGCGGGCGGGTAATATTACTAGTAATATCATAAGGTGCACAGTAAAGTCAAGACATAGTAACTTTTATAACATTTATTAGATTAAGGGACAAAGTTAATATACAAAATGGAACTACTGAGCATTTCGCCTGAAAGGTAGCTTTCTGTGGAAATTATCTGAAAGTTCCCTCCCCGCGGACGCTCCTCCTGAAACGCATGCTCCAAGAACAGATTCTTAATGCCAGTAAAGCTTAATAAAAAAGCTCTCCGACACTGCAAATCATTATAGTAAATTTCTACTAGCAAATCATTATAGTAAATTTCTACTAGCAATTAATATTAAATTAAGACCTTATTTATCATTCTTAAGTTTATTTAATGCTAAAAGAGCACTTCTTTTTCATTCCCTGAGATGTTAAATATTCAACTCATTACGTTTTTGATTATTCCAATATTGTAGACTTCACTTATGAAACCCAGCATTGACGATAAGATACATTTAGAAATGTAATAAACAGGAGTTCCATGTAAGGACTCCTAGAATCGGTCGAAATTACACACGCAAAAAGATATCTAATAAAGTCCAATAAACATTATCTCAGTCCATTGAGATAACATAAAGACCAATTTTGTGTAATTCTAATTGTACTAGAGAAATCTTCAAAACAGAAACCTTTCCTGGGAACTTAAGTAAAACTTCAAGCGCTAAATTATAAGCGAGGATTCCCTGGATTTAATAAAAATAATAAATAAAAATCATGAATTTAGGCTTTTGTGGTAATTAGATCTCATTTTTGTTTTTCTTTTCAAACGTGTAATAATTTGAATTGCATGAGTGGATACATTAAAGAACTCGCGGTACCTCCACCTCATGTTGGTCGAGGTGAAGCTCAAGCCCCTTAAATTGATTCTGAGGGGGAACCGAACGCAGCATATATGTAGAAGCCATTAAATCAGACATAAAGTACTTACAAACAGATATTTGCAATAATGAAGTGA
>BMAO01003253.1:0-18126 GCA_019973975.1 Trichonephila clavata | reverse complement strand
CCCCAATGTTTATTATGATAAAATAGAAAGAAAAAATTAAAAGATTAGTGTTATATTTATATATTTTGCTCATTTAGTGAAAATGCACATATTGTACTTTTGCTATAAGTTTAAGAATATGCTTGTAAAATAAAAAGTCTATAGTTCTTGAAAAGCAGTACAAAAACAATTTTAAAAAAGAATGAATTTCTGGATAATTATAGAAATATATTGGACATCTTTTAAAAATTTTTAAAAAATATTTGAAAAAAAATTTTTAAAATTATGAAATATTCTCTGACACATCAGATAAAATTTAAAATCTTTATAAGAATGTGTCATTATTTTAAAAATTAGTCATTGTTTTTATTAGTGTTGGCACAAATAAAACAATGACTAATTTTTAAAAATAATGCATATTACTTTGAAGTATAATATTTTAACAATAAAATTTAAATATTAATATTATACTATTTTTCAAACTAGATTCAAAAGTGAATCAATAAATTAATAGCTAATTCAAAAATATTACAGTATTTTCCTGTATATAATGAGAGGAATACGTGTTTAAAAAGTTTCAAACTTCGTTGTGCGCATTATACGCAGTCGTGGATAATGTGATAAAAAATATTCTCCAACAGAAAAGCTTGCAATTAAGTTTTGAAAGAAATACCATTTTTTTTAAATAAAATAAATAATAGATGGTGCTGACAGATTTTGTGACTCAGCTGAAGTATTTCAGTTACAATCAGTTTTGTACAATTACGTTTAAGAATGAATTCAGTTCCTCAGAAAGATATTACAGTGCTAGTCGCTAGTGTCATTTTGCATTCTGTCTTGACCTAAGCTGTTTTGTTCTGAAAATAATCAAGTTCATATATCCTTGGTTGAAGTGAAAACATGTAAATTAAATGGCTGATTTTGAACAAAATTATAGAGAAGGCTACTGAAGCAGGAAATTAGGAAATTGCAAGATCGTTCAATGTTGATGAATCAAACATTCAATTGTGGAGAAACAGCCCTTTGATGTTGGAATTAACAGATATTTAAATTAAAAGTCCAGAAATAATAGAAACAATAAATGTCCAATGGTGAAAAGAATTTTACAAAAAAATATTTTTCTGTACAATTTATTACTCATAATTTTAATCATATTGTGTATTTCTTTTTTTTTTTTAATTTTATCTGCACTACATTATTGGCAGTATATTTTGGATTATTTGCCATAAAAACTGTCGCAGATTATGCAGCATTTTTTATTTTTTAAAAAATAGCACAAAAAAAAAGCTTTGGGGGTAATACTCCACTGTGGATTCTATACAGAAAAATATGGTAGAATGAATTACACCACATGAGTATTGAAACTTACTTTCAGTATGAAGTTTATCACCATCTTGATCCAAAATGCCTATATCTTTTTTATACTGCAATTGAAGCACTTTATCACTAACATCTTGAAGTAAATGTTCAGCAGCATGTGTAAAGGCCATTTCTTTGTTGTTTAACCAGTGTAACAACAAAATTAGGATCTTTTGTATGACTTCCTCCTAAACTAGGTACTAAAGGAATGTCTAAAAAAGATGCATAATATACAAAAAGTTAAAAATTATAAATGTATTTTCTACTCTTTTTTTTAAATAACTTAAAGAAATATAAATTAAATTTATGTTGGTTTTTTTAAACACAGTCTCATAAGAAAACACAAAAAAATAGCAATATTGTTCTTTTTTTTTTCTTTTACAAAATTTATATAGAAAGATTTTCTAAGAAATACTATTTGTAAAGAAATATTTTCTATTTTATCAAATATAAATTTAATTAAAATATTTGTAATCCAATAGAAATTTATTCATAAATAATACATGCATGCCCCCATACCAGTTAAAGCATTTATACTTCCAGCTAAATGGAAATGCAAACTTGGTGTAACACCAGAACCTTGAATTCCAAAACTATGAAATCATGAACACTGTAAGTACTAGGAAGAACAGCAACAGGTTCATGAGGATCTTCTGTAAGCTGACTGGCTTGATGTTTTTTTAGTTGATTAAAAGACCTAAAAAATTTCAGAAATCAATAAGTTCTTAAAAACCAAGAACAAGTAAATGTTACAATAATCACTCAAAATTTATTCCAATTCCAAATAAAAAACTAATACAAATATTTTTTTTAAAGAAAAAAATAGCATTCTAAGCTACATTAATTATTTACTAAGCCGATGGAATCTTAATATTCTTGTACAAAACAAAATTCTCTAAGATCAATATTACCCTCTTTGTTAATAACAATTACTCATGCTTCTACATAATATTTAGTTTTATAAAAAATATTGAGATATATTTTTTACATATTTTTATATAGACTTTCTATCATTAAATTAAAAGTATTCATAAGAAATCTTTTTAAAAAATTTGATGGATAATATACATTATTTAACTTGAATAAAAAAATTTTATCAAAAAAAATACAAATACAAAAAACAATTACTCTTCACATTTAATAAACACTTTGCATTTTTCAGGAACTAAATAAATGACATTAATCAGTAATTCACAATATAATACACACAAATATTCTTATCTCTCATCCCTTACTCAAAGAAAAAGTTTTTATTTACTATTATAATGTAAAAAATCTATATTGATTGATTTTTATTAAAGTTGCACTCCAAAGCAAATTGGGGGTTATTGGCAAAGGACCTTGTAATTTTGAACCACAGTCAATATATGAGGACTACAGATAACACCCATACTTCAAAATCCTTTCTCACACCAACATAAGGACTTTGAGCATCAATAGATTTTCTATGCATCTTCAATGATACTCAAAAATACCATGTGAAGAAAAATTTCTCTCTCATTATTACTTAAATACTAATAAATTTTTTATTCAGATATTATTTTACACAATTATAAAAATTTAGATTAAATGATAAATGTGAAGGAATTTTTTTTAAAAAAACTAGGCATTTTCAAAAAAATAAATAAATAATTTTTATTAAAAAAAAATTTGTGACCTATCATTTTACCCTAAAAAAGAAACTATTGATTTCATAGAGTTGGAAAAAAATTTGGGTGAAAAGTAGATTCAAAACTTACTTCATATGTTTTAATCGTTGTAAAAGTTTTCTTCTATGCCTTTGAGTTTGAACTCTAAGATTTTGATTAGCAATGCTGTCTAACTGTTGTAAATCAACCAAACCATCCTCAGGCATCAAAGTCTGTACCCAAATACGGCAAATATTATCACGACAAGAAGTTAATAACATATTAGCTACTGAATCCCTTAAAGGTAAAAAAAATTACATGCTTTAAAAAAATCAACTATGCACACATAATTATAGTCATTATGGTAACTTTAAGCATATGAAATGATAGCAGCACCATATGAAAAATATTATCACAACACAAATATCAAGCAAGATTAAATAAAATTTCTCTCAGATAAAAAGTTATGAAAATGATTTTTTAACATTGGAATTACTGTTTATTAGAATGTTTAGTTTAAAATGTGTATGCACAATTCATTTAATAGATATCAATAAAATTTATTGTTTATTTTAACATAAATTATAAATTCAAGATTTACATTGGATTTTAACAAAAAATTTACATTTTAAATTTTAGTATTTTCAAAACATTTTAGATCAGAAAAGATATTAATTTTAACACATTATGTACTTGCTTTACTCTAAAACAGAAAGTAAATATCAACACATAAACATAAAGTTATATTTTTTATATGTTATCAAAGTAACTATCTAATTTGGAAATGAATATTAAAAAGTCTAATTAACAAAGATTCTTATTATTCCAAGTAATGAGATCCTGAAAGAATATTTACAAACTTTTATGAATATTTAGTAATTTATTTCATCAGCATTTAATGTGAAAATATAAAACAAAGAAACTTGATGGAAAAGAGAAAGCACAAAAGGCCAGATCTACATAAAAAATTTTAACATACAATGTAATTCCCTCAAATCTGTTACAAGATGTCAAAACAATAAATATGATACTTTGTAATGCAAACAAGATTTGATAAAAACGCTTTTAATCCTTTTTGTAATTTACATTTAAAATGACTAAGACTTCATTTTTTTTTTTCAAAAAAAAAGATATAATATAGATTACATCATATAAAAATTTACGTATTTTAAAATTCCTTCTTTTCTCAACAAGATTCACATCTCTAAATAAGCATATACATTTGTACCTACACTTCAGCAAAATATTAAATAAGCATGTTATATGAAAAAGTGTTGGCACAGTACTTTATTCTCCAACATACTTTATAAAAAGTTATTAGATATAGAATTTTTAAAAAGGCATTTTATGTTTTATTTTCAAGATATCTATTCATTGAGTTATCTAAAATTAAAGATAATATTACAATTAAATAATTATAATATAAATCACTAAAAATATTAAAAGCTTTGAAAGAAAATATATTTTTTTTCGAGAACTTATAGCAATTTAAACACAACAGGGTACTTTACATTCACTTGCAGTTACAAAAGGATCTCTGTTTAACAATTTAATGAGTCTTAAGTGCACCATAGAACCTGTTAGAATAAACAATCACTGCATCTTACAAAACTCATTACTGTATCTTTTCCTACTATTGAACAATCTCCATAATTAGTGTTTTGCTAGCAGCTTAATGGATAATATAGTGTTAGTCCTCAAGCAAATTCTAACTATGATGCTCATCTTACATTGGAACACAAACTCATCTCTCAGCATCACAAGATCCAAATTTGGCACAGGCAGATACTCTCCCTCAGCAAGTATGATCAAGTTTACGATGTTAATAACATGTAAAATATATATCTATAAGTATATAAACTTAAGATGAACTTCCATTGCACTTTCTTTATTTCCAATTATTTTATCTGAGAAACAGCTATTTTACTTCCTTAATTCAGTATCTAAATGTTTGAAATTAACTAAAAAATAAATCACTCATTGATCCATCAAAAATATGAACTAGTTTTTAAAACAAATATTCCTCTTTAAGCCAAATCAACATATGTAACTTTTTTCGTGCATTAATTTATGTATAAATTCAGTAGCATAATTTATTATAAATAGTTATCCAATAACATAGTGTTAAGAATTTTGTGTAATGAATACTTAAAATAGTGTAAATAATTTATATTTGATTGTGCAATACGTTCATTTTACTCTATGTTGTATTCATTTTGTTAGAAATTGTAATATTCGCAAGCAATGCCATCTCTTATGTTATAATGGCGATTCAATGGGAACTTGGCAAAATCATGGCGATAGAGCCAAATTACATCATTTTTAGCGACATTTTTGAAGATCATGCTGGCGAGTTCGTAATCCTATGGATTTTTCTGGAAATTAGTGGAGAAATCCACTAATTTCACGATCTATGACGCAAGCGGATCTTTCTCGAAGGATCCGCGAAGCATATAAATAGAGAGATGCTCGCCGAAACTGAGTCGGTCTTGTTTTGATTAACGATTGGTAGTCTTGCTTTGATCGTGAAGAGTCGACTAACGATTAGCTCGGCTGTTGAGTAGAACGAGTGGTGCTTGTGAATAATCTTTCACATACTTGTATTTTAGACACTGATAGTTGTACCTGAGCACTGTTCAAGGTAAGAAGACCTCCTGAGATATATTTTGCGAATATTGCTGTTGAATCCTGTATTTCAGGATTGTTTTTCAACAATAAATCTCCATCGATCCTGAAGAACTGTTTTGTTCATTGCGTCTGATTTGCATAAAAAACTCAAACCCGATCAGCGTAACAATAGATTGAGTTTGTTTTTTTCTACTATATAGATACATACATTTTAACAGTCAGCAAAAACAAAGCCAGCAGCAATATTCAAATAAAATAGCATAAAACATTTACTTTGGCATAAACTTGCTTGTCTTTCTCCAAGATATACCAGAAACAGCTCGAGGATGAGCAATATATATAAAAGTATAGTTCACATCTGCAGGATGACTTGAATGGTGCTGTGACGAAAAACTCACTGAAAATTTTAAAATTTTATAATCTAATTATTTTAAGAATATGGAAAATAATCTTATACTGAAAAAATTCAATCTAAAAATCCTGTGTAAAATGTATAATATTCAAACTAAAACCAGTCAACAAAAACCATTACTCTCTTTTAAGATTTATTCAACGAAATCTAAAATTCTAGTTTATTTATCAATTTAATCTTTTTTAATATCATAAAAGTTTTCAAATATTATTTAAATACACAGTTATTTAAGGTGAATAGATTATATCAAAACAGTAATTAAATTAATTTTATAAGAGTTTTCAATTAACAAAAAAAATATAAGTAATTAAGGCACATGGTACAAGACATTCTTTACAATCTATATCTTAGAAATTAAAAGAGAAAAGTATTAGCATAAATATTGTGCTAACATAAACTATTTTACATTCTTGAATTTTTTTACAGATTAAACAAAAAAATGTAAAACTAGATATTCTTTTATATTACTAACCTATCTTGCTGCTGTACCATATTTTCACTAGACGATCTGCGCTTCCAGCTGATGCAAATAATGTTCCATCAGGAGAAAACTTTAAAAAGGCAACAGGTTGTGCAGTTCTATGCAAATGTTTTTTAAAAAAAGAAACTTTAGTGACTGGTAAGAATAATGAGAGGAATATAATGACAGAATTATTACATAGGAACTAATATTTTTCAAATATGACTTAATTAGAATTTTTGAATATAAATATTCACTTGGGAAAAAATATAATAATTCTTTCAAAAAAATATTAGCATACTTGCATGACCAGATGCAATTCCATTTACACTGCTCATCAATATCAGTAACTACTCCATCAGCAGCAGTACATTTGACTTGTATATTTGTTGGCTCTTCTTCAATAATATCATCATCTGCAGCTACAGACAACTGCCATAATTGTATACTCGAACCACCAGTCAAAAGCCGTGTTCCTACAACAGAAGTCCTTAGTTATATTAATAACTATCCCAATATAAAATAAATACCCCAATAAAAAAAATTAATTAAAACTAAGGATATAAAAACCGTGTTTTTAGATTGTATTTCCATCCTAATATGTATGATCTGTTTTGTATTCTATTCTCTTAAATTCCTTTTATCCCCCAAAAGAACACATGAAATTTTTAGAGTAATAATAAATATTTTTGAAGCAAAATAAAAAATTTTAAAAATCAAGACATAAATACAAAAAATATCTTCAAAACATGTCATCCGTATTTAACATAGTTTGCCTTGATAACCATTAAATTATTTTAGATTTTAATAAACAAATCTGAAATAAAAATCAAATAGCCCTTTCAAATATCTTTTAATTGTACTGATTATTACTCCAATTTAAATGGCTTGTTGCATGTTTGATTGTTCATAAACATCACACTTTGAAGCTACATGTGGACTACTGACAAAGAAACTCTGTAAATTTTAAACGACAGTCAAATGACGAGGACACCTCTGAGCTAGTACCCCATTCTCAAAACTTCCCAAGTGAAGAATTTGTCCCATTCAAGCAATCAGATGAATCAAATATCAAAGTGAAAACTTTGAGTTTCCATACATTTAATGTGCATAAGCCCCTCAACATAACGAGTTTTTGGTGGCACCAGGACTCAAAACCACAGCATGACAAAAAACTGTGGCCACTAGTTCAAGACCAAAACCACTCAACACAGTGCTGCAATGGCTTAATACAAATGAGCCCATACATACTTATCTTTGTATATGTGCCATCTATATACCATAAACAATAACAGGACATGCTGCCCATGAGACTTACATAAAACTAATAACATTTACTTTCTTATAAATTAGAAATAAAACTAAATAATTTTACTATATTATTGATATGCCTGCTTAGCATATGTAGTCAATGAAAGAATAAAACTTACAGTACTGCATTATTATATTTAAATAGTAATTTTAATAAATAGATTTTGATTAACAAAAGAAAATTAAAACATATAATAAATTTCCTCCAGTAAAAAAAATTAATAACATGAAAGGATTTTTTTTTTTTTTGCTTCCTTTCTAATTCACCTGATAAATTCCAGGATAACACTTGCAGCTGATACTCTGATTTGATCACTGCTGTCTGAACCCATTGGTAATCTAATCTCTGGAAATATAATAAAATAAATCTTTAATTTCAGAGAAATGAAAAATACATATAATTATAATTTTTGTTAACTGATGCATTAGAGAGGAACATACTATTAATGCATTTCAAACAAAAAACTATTCATATATCTTTTTATATTTATATTATTTAATTGCTTTCTTAAAGAGCATTAACTATTTTTAAAAAAATTTAATTTAAAAAAAATACAATTAAAAAATATATATAAAAAATAAATACTATCATTAAAAAATAAATGCTCTAATATTTTTCTTTTTTAATTATTTAAAATATTAAAATATATTGGAAAAATGAAGAATTTTTATGTATTTAATTATTTTTAATTTAATTATTAAAAACTTACATGACTAGATGACTGATGTAATAGAGGTGTTGGTTCATATATACAGACTTCAGTTCCATATGCTGCAGCAATCTGAAATTTAAAAAATAACTTATTAAAGCTATGCATTAACGCGTAAAAAACAGTTTTACTTAAAAAAATATATGAAAAAGAAAACATCATTTAAAGGTTTATAACAAACCTAAATTTATAAATTTAAATCCTTACCTTTCCCACATCAGTAGAAGAATCAAGGCATCCTACTTGAACATTTCCATGCATAAGACCAGGTATAATCTGTACTCTTTGGAAATTACTAGCTAAAATAACTATATTGCAACCAGAAGCATATGCCTAAAATATATGAAAAAATGCATTACCTTATATTATTTTTTATAATGGAAAAATAATGAAAGGAAATCATTTGCATAACAGTTTTAAAAACTATTTTTAGTTTACTCAAGAAGAAATCAATGATACATACTTTACTATTCTGAAATAATGATTTTGAATGTTTCATTCACCGTCTTATTTTGAATTATAAATGTTGTATTTTTAAAATTGTTTAAAATATTTTCTAGTAAAGCATATTCAACTAAAAAAAATTATTAAAAACATTTTCATCTAAAACTTTAAAAAAAATTTCGCAAGTCAGTAATAAATTTATATACAAATTCTTTTATAAGAATTTTTAAATGAATTATGCAATTAAATTTATTTTTGAAAACCCTTAACCTATAAATTAAAAAACAGGTAAATGACAAGGAATAAATATTTAAAAATTATTAATTTTCAACAAAAAATGTGATTTTTTCTAATATAAAATTAACATTCATACATTTCAGCAATCCCCTTTTAAAAAAAATTGTACATATTTATTTATTTCGATATATCTTAAAAGTAAAAGACATAAAATATATTTTTTGAATTCAAAATGGCTTCTGGGTTTTAATTAAGATAGTTCTGATAACAAGTTCTTTTTAAAGAAAGCAAAGTATTCATATCTATAACTAAAATATTAAGATCGTAAATTATGTTATATTTGCATTGGCAATGTTTCACCACATGACTGCTCTAAAATATTAGATTCATATTCATAAATTAAGTCAATTGTAACTAGATTTTATACAAGATGAGAAATATTATAATACTCCTTTTATAATAAATAGAATCAAAATTTTTAAAAAAACAAAAATGCTTATAAAATAATTCAGTTCCTGTACATTAAAACTTTTTAAATATTATTTGATATGTTTGTTAATTTCAACTTGAAAATACAATCTATTACAAAAGAAATGAAAGGGGGTATGTTTTTTAAAAAAATGTATCACTGATTCACAATCATAAATGCTTTAAATTATATAAAAAGCTTGTTCATCTAAAAAATCATATGAAATACTACAACGCCTTACAATGTTACACAGAAGGGAAGGCTGGAAACTGACCAGTGATTATGAAAATGATAAAAATTTAAGAAAAGGATTTTAAATGAATTATAGATTGGGATATGAAAATAAATAGAACCAAAATAAATTAATAAATTTAGGAATCCAAATTATTCAAACAGTTACAATACCTAAAATTCGATTTGATCACGTTTATTTTCTAGTCTAAAATTTATAACCAATTAAAAAAGGGCAACTTTAGGTAAAATCTACAAACCAAGAATTCAAAGACAATCACATAAACTAATTGAAACTTAAAGAGGAAGAGGGCACACAATTTCCTTTTTATATTTCTACTTCTATTTCACAAAATTGTGCATTTTAATATAATGTAATCTATAAGATTTCTTTCTTCAGTTTTTAAAGCCAACATGATGCATGTCTACTTCACACAGAAAATAATCAGCTCTTTTTTTTTATGCATTGTTTGTTGTATTTTAAAATGAGCTTTAAAAATTATTTCAGATGAAAAGAACAAATTTTAACTTAATGATGCATTTGTTTCTATTGCATATACTTTCCCCCTCTTATTTTACAATTAACATACCATTTTATAAAGTTTATTTTTTAACTCAAAAAAAAACTCATGATGATAAATACAATTTTATCATTGGTTAACCCAATGATAAAAATTTTACAACTTAAAAATTAAACAAAATATTAACCCTTTCTTTCCTTTAAATATTTTATAAATACTCATGATTCCCTCTCAACGGGCTTTTATTCTAACAAACAATTTATACAGTATTTATCAAGGCAAAATTGCAAGTGTCTCTAATTTGTTTCCTGTAATTTATTTTAAGCAACTATAGAAAGCTAGTTAAAAAGACAAGAGTTCAATTCTAAACTGGTCAGTTAAAAGGGTATTTACTATACTTAAATATATTAGAAGTACTTTAAAAGTATAAAACTTACAGTAAAAGGCACGCCTTCAACACTTCCAACTGAATAACAATGATCACCAGCATTTGCAGCGCCAGTTAAGACTTGATGACGGTTCATTTTTGAAAATGTTTAAAAGAGATCTGAGAAGAAAAGACTTCCATTCATGAATAATGAAAAATATATACAGCAAAGAATTATTTAAATAAATATGCATGAGATTAATTATACTTATGTTACACAACAAAACTAAAAAATTATTAGCACATAGAACAGATTCTTAATTTGTAAAATGCAATTCAAAGTTATGCAATTTGATACTAATTTTTACTGCTACTTGTTACTAATTTTTTTACAAATACTTCAGGTTGATCTTAGGCTTTATAAATAGTCAATATAATATTCATTATTTAAAAAATAAGATCACAAAAAAGCATATTAAATATTTTTGAATTGTTGAAAAAAATTTACCTTCAGAACTAAATCAATGCATCACAATTATGCAATATTAGAAGAATAAATTGTGTAATTTTAAATACATTAAAGTTTACATGCATGTCATTACTTGCAGAAATCACAATTTATTTAGGAATACATTTTGTATATATAATTAATATGATAAATTCTTCACTCATACAACATAATTCAAAAATTATGAATAGTGTTAGCAGAAAAAGAGAATTTCAACAGATTTTAGGTTAATTTTGTTGTTAAAAGGATTACACAAGACATCAAGAAACAAAAGCTACTATCCCTTTTAAAATTTTTGAAAAGATAAATAAAACTTTTAATTTATTTTTGAATATAAATTGTAATTTTTTACTTCCTACTGCAGTTTTTTTCTCTCTTCTTGAGAAAATATCCATAAAAAGACTATGTATTCTTTTGACAATGTAACAACAATTAATGTCCAAAATTTTTAGTCTTCTTGAAATTAATAAGAAGTTGTGGTTGCATCTAATATGCCATTTAATGAGATATGAAGGGAAAAAATATTGATTTTATTTCAGGCACGTTTAATTGAGATATTTGACTGATCTTTAGATGCAAAATTAGTCCCCATGTGACTCATAATTTACCTATATCAGTGGTCTTCAAACTGTGTTTCACGGAAACCCAGGGTTCCACAAGGCACACCCAGGGGTTCTACGAGTCACAATAAAAAAATTGAAAAGAAACTTATAAATATGTATGTAAAATGGATTCACATTCTTTACGAAGTTTGTACAGTTACAAATATCAAAAGCTCATCCTATATAATTAAAATGGAAAATTTTATTTGTGCATAACAATTTTATTTAGCAACACTTTTAAATTTTTATTATAATATAATAAAAGAATATTAAAATGTTTTATCTTTATATATATTTCCTACCAGATTATGAATATTCTATTGTTTTTATACCCATTAGTTGGCTCGATGTCTTTCAAAACTAAATAGTTTTCTAATGGAAAATATACCTTAATGTTTTTATGAAAAAAAACACCTATAATGAAGGAGAGGAGACAGATAATCACAGACAGACGTAATATACAGATTTGATGTTAAAATCTAAATTTAAACAAGAAAAGCTCCTAAATTTTAGGTTCAAAATTCATGCAAAAAGCACAGTATTTCTCACATAGCTATAAATATTTTAATGCCATTTAGAACATTCTGTATAAGGGAAATATATTTCTTAACATGAGTGGCTACAAAAACAAAGCATAAAAACAAATTAAACTCAGAATATGTAATATGATTGACCAACAATTGGTGTGAAAAAAAGCAAGCACATATCCCAGTTACTAAATATAATACTCAAGTAGGTGACACTTAGATCACAAATTAATATTATTAATGAATAAATTATATTAAAAATTAGACTGGAATTTTTAATAATAAAGGCAATACTTTTTAGATTGCCTTTACCAAAGTATCTATAACATGTTAATCTACTTTAAATATTATTTTGAGTTATATTCTGCGATGTATGTATATAGAATGGGATTCCACAAAAACACTTTCTAGTTCTAGGGGTTCCATGAGTTGAAAAAGTTTGAAGACCACTGATGTATACGAATTGATTATTTTATACAGAATAAATATCATGTTTCATATCTTACAAGTAAAAATAAAACTGTTAAGACTTTTTTTAAATTTCATTTACAGTTAACAAAGCTTTGCCATTATATGAAAATGTTTCTGTGTTTCAAACTTTTACAATATTATTGTCAAAATATATCTTTAACAAATTTTTATGAATATCAGTACAATTCAGTTATACTTCGTGTCTACTTTCAACAGCATAGCATGACCATTTGATCAAGAAAGCTGTTGCTGTAACATTTCCTTTTATCAAAAAAAAAGATTGCTTTTCTTACTTTATTAACAAATTCCATATTTCTATTGTCATTGCAAAATAGTTGAAAAATCTAGCTGAAAGTATAAAAGAAAGAAAATGGCAGTAATTCAAACTAATTGCTATTAACAGATTGTCAATATTGTTAAGATACTACCCCCTATTTATATCAGCAACCAATATAAACCAGAATGTAATTCATTTTTTACAATTTGCCATAGTTGGCTTCATAGTCCCTATAAGCAATAAGTACTCCTCTTTGCTTCAAATAGTAAATCAATGAAAATTGCATAGCCAATAGTTCTTTGCTGAAACTATTTATGATGATATCCTACATCAGACAGGTGGCATTAATATCAACAACATGATGAGATACACCTTGAAACAATTCTCGTATATTATCTTTTGGATTCTTTAAATTCGATGTTAGTCATGGTTTAACTTTGCTTCTGACAATCTGTTCTTGATATAGTATTTAGGGGATCATATACATTGTATACATATTGTAATATCCAAATATGATCGTCCCTGATATAGTGGTAGCGACGCTGACTGCTATGCCTTAGGGCCTGGGTTCGAATCCCGGAGAAGGCATGGATGTTTGTAAATGTATAGTGCCTTCGCGGCATGGGGGTACTCTAAATAGCCGTCAAGCCGCAAGTCCTCTTGTGAGGTTGGTGGAAGGGGAAGAGAGCTGGGAGGCCCCTGACCACTTCCAGAGTGTTCTCCCACAAAATTGGGGTGGAATCGAGCCAAATCGTACTGTCACCTGCATGGTGCTCAAAGCTACGGCTAATGACCGGCGTACAATATAGCCTGATGCCATGATGAATTTTGTGGGCCTCAATCTGACTACCGTAATTTCGCACGTATAGTCTGCACCATTGTATAGTCCACAGACACGATTTTATATAAAAAATTTCAAAAATCGTCAGATAGTCCGCAGACTATAAGTCCGAAATTACGTTATTTTAATAAGGCAATATTAATGTATTTTAGAAACAAAGAACTACGTATAAATAGAAAAAAAGTACTTCCTTACTAATATACCTTCAGAATTAAAACACTAAATACAAATAAAAAACAGTGCTTACTAATTAATCACACATTCTACTACATTAACGAAAACCTTCAAAGTCCGATTCATCGGTATCAGAATTAAACAGTTCTAATATATTTTCGGGAAGAGTGTCCGAAAGTTCATTTTCAGCATCACTATCTTCCCTGTCAGTGATTTCCTCGCTTTCACTAACAATCCCGGCTTTTATAAATCCTGATCAGATGGTGGACACTTTAACACTTTTCCAGGATTTATCAACACATTCGGCAACTTCAGTGTATGAAGCGCGTCTCATATTTCCTCCTTTTGTACAAGTATGTAAATCTTCCGACATCCAGTTCTCCCAGCAAGCACGTACGTGGGACTTGAAACTTGTTTTTTAAATTTCAACGATTTTAACCGTGAACAACCAGCGTATTATCCACACTGGTGGATAGTCCGCAGCTTCAAAAATTCACATTTTAAACACAGATAGTCCGCGGACTATATGCACGAAATAGTTCACACTAATTTAACATCTCTTTCAGTTGAAAGATGCTTTATATGTCATTTATGACAGTATTTTGTGAAATGCTTTTTGATATCTTAGATAATTTTTTCTTTTGGTGTATCTGTTTCATGTTATTGTTTCAGAGTCCCCAGAGCAGAAACTTATTTTTCTGTTGAAATTTTTATTCATATTTTCAATCATTCATTTATATTTATCTTTAACATGTTAATTTTCTCTTTTAGATCCAAATAAATATTTCTGTTAAGGCTATTTATGCCATATGTACGACAGTGTAGACTTAACACGGAGCACATTTTTACACAGAAAAAATGCCTCAATTTTTATAAATATTTGTGACATTGTAACTTATTTATTTGTTTATAATAAAATTTTTTTTAAATTTTGAAATTTTCATAAATAACTAGTTTTTCCTTTTAACATGTAAAGGGACAGCTCAATTAGCATTACGATATAGGAGAAAAAAATGGAAAACACATTTTATAAAAGAAAAAAATGTGTCAACTGGGATAAAAATGAGTATTATGATAAAATAACTAATTCTCTACAGGATAGTGAAGCTAGAATATAATATTAATGTTGGAGTACTTTTATATCGGAAAAATTATTCCGAATTTGGGTCCTATTCTTTAACATTAGCCGAAGACAGCCTTAAATCATACTTTACTCTGAGACCAAAATGAACAGTTTAAATTTATTTATAATGAGAGCAGACTAAAAAAATTGTTTTAAATTTTGGGAAATAGTATTTTTTGTATTGGATTTTACATTTCTGAAAAAATATAACTGTAATAGCTAAATTTTATTTATTTTAAATTAATCCATGTGAAGAACAGATATTCCCGCAAGTATAACAAAAATGAATACTTAAGTACTATACCATCCACCAATTTCAACAAACAAAGAGGCATTAGCAATTCAAAAAATGTCACCAAATGCTGTCATTACTATTATTTTGTTTTAACATGAAGGGTTCCCACTATTGGCTATATATCACAGCATTTGGCAAAGATGGGTGATAGTATAATACATAAGTACCCATAAATCATATAATATATTGTACTTTTAGCACAGAGTTATTTTATCTTAACCTTTAGGCATAATGGGCAAAATTCATGTGACATCATAGTCGTTTAACAAATCCAAACATTTGCATTCAGCCACTTACTTAATAAATTCATGTGATGTCTAGTTACATTATAAATGCAATCCCATTTTTCCAGCCAATCAGTTCATGTGCTTTACTGTTACCAACTTTAAAAAATTTTACAAAAACTTTCTTCTTTTCAAAAGTACATATCTGCCAATAATAATAATACACACAGGTAACTGAGCTAAAAGTACACATATATATATATTTTTTATTAATTTGGAAAACATTCTGTATGAAGAATCTTAATACAAGTACATCGTTACCTAATCTAAAAATCTAAATTATAAATTTATGTAAACTTTATAAGTAGAACCACAAGTACAAATCTAATACTAGTTTTGAATCAGTGGAGAATATATGATTATACTTAGCTTATGACAATCATGTTAAGTTTAATCTATAATGACCTTTAGCAAGACTTGAACTCATATAAAAATTAAAAGAATAAAAGAATAAAGCTTAGCTTAATTTGAAGTGAAAGTAGCAAATCAATAGTAAAAGTGTGTTTAGTATTGTAAATATAAGTATAACACATTTTCACAAATATATGCCAGTATCTGGTAGTAAAATTTAAAAATATTAGCAAATTTAATCAGTTAAATTTCATAATGCAATGCTTCACCATTATCATACAAATAAAATTGAAAAAAGTCAATTTTGACACAGTCCTCTAAATTCATTAGGTATGTCATTTCTTTTAAATAAATAGTATTCCAATCTATACAGAAGTCTAATTTTTTCAAGCTCATCTCTTTTATTTTTAAATCCATCCTTCTATAACCCCAGCGTATAAAATGCAAACTTAAATTTCGATTTTGTTTGTGTTAAAATTGTGTGTTATTCTCTGGATTTTATGATAAGTATTTTTTTCCAATGTTCATTAGGTGTGTGTATGTGTTTGTTTTTTTGTGCTTGCTTTTTCTTTATCTTTTAACTTATTTATGTTATATTTATATTTGGTCATTGCTTACAAGCAAACTAAGATTCTTAAAAATCAATTAAGATTTTAATTGTTAAGGCAACAAATTTCCATTCAAACCATTTCACATATTTTCAGGATCACAAAAGTATTTTTCAAATCTCTTTCTAAGCGATATTTAAGTATATATTGTTATTTGTGTCACACAATGGAAGTGAAATCAAAATAACACTGTCTTAGACCAAAGAAATATAAAAAAACATAGCAAGTAAAGTAGTGTGCTTTTAAATAGAAAAATGGATTTTTAATGTTGAAAAAAATGAATAAGTTGAATATTTATAAATTATTTCAGTTTTTCAAACACTATCAATAATTAAGATCAGTAACCTTGACACAAAGAATAACTCTAATGATTTAAAATATAGGAAGGAATACCCCCCCCCTTTGTATCGGTAAACAAATTATGGGGTATTGAAAATATTATTTTGCAAGTAGTATTTTAGTTAGAATAATGAACTAGCAAAAAAATAAACATATAGTCTAATACTCAGCTATTAAAGGCATTCTTTTTCTTTTATTTTGCACAAGGCATAAATTTTAATTAAAAAAAAAAGAATTTCTTATAATCACAAAATAAAGATCTTTAATACTCGGCACAAAAAAATTATCCAGAAAGCTAACAATTAATGCTTAACCATGTACAGAACAATTAAAGACAATTCTTGTCAATAATTTATCAACCTCTATAATATCCTCTATTTTATAACCTCTATAATAATATAGAACTATAACTAAATGATTAGAAAGGATGCAATTCTGCAAAAAATAAGCTTTGTTTACCCTTTAAAACTGCAATTGAAAAGAAAATTATTTCAAAAACTTTTCAGTCTAATTAATCAAACCTTGAAAGTAGATGAAAAAGTATTAACAAGTACATAACTGTTGGGCAAGTGAATGAATGTTTATTAATGACACACTACAAAGTTACAAAAGGCTGCTGGTAATGGACCATGTTTGGTCAAGTGACAAGTGTTGATAAAGTGTTGCCATGGTCAAGTGACAAGGACAACACCTGAGCAGGCAACTCACTCTCCTAACTTCCACACCATGTCAACGTGAGGACTTTCAGCCATGACAGATGTAATGTCTATAATAAGAAATAATTACCCAGATTAACTAAACAATTCCACTTATTTAAACTCATTAAAACTTAAAACAAGTGTTATTTCCAATAAAACTGAAAAACCTACTAAGTACAAGGTGAATGCTGACAAGTTCATGATTGGAGACGATTCTGAATTTTTTGGAATGTATTTCTTGCACAGGTTTATTTATAATCTATTTTCCTTTG
>BMAO01003252.1:0-165312 GCA_019973975.1 Trichonephila clavata | reverse complement strand
TATGAGCAACATTTCTCATACTATATTAATTTATTGCGGTGCTCGCCACACATCGGTTTCGTGTGTTTACATCGCTCTGCGTCCGCCAGGCCAGATTCTCAAAACTATTCTAAGGGGTTGCCATATTCCGTAAGGGACCCATGGTCGGGTTTACCACAGAGTATCCCCCCAGTGACTGAGGGTAACAGCCCAAGGGAACGACATAGTTTTTAAAATTTTATAAACATTATTTTCTTTCTTCCCCCTTTTTTTTTCTTTTTGAGAATCCGTACTGGTAGAAATACATTAACAATTTGAATATAATATATATACAGAAAAAATAGAACATGTAAATAAGATATATACAAATATAATACAAAAAAATTTCCAACTGAAAGTTCTTCTAGAAGGAGAAAAAAATTATGTAACATAAGTGGCTAGTTTTTTTGGAAAATGTACATGTCTTCCTGATTTTGTGGTATATATTGGTTTTTTGTTAGTAGATATTTTATCATCTTTTACACTTTTGCTCACTGAAGGTGGAGTTTCACACACAGTTTCTGAGAGAAGATGTGCGGGTTTGACGCGATCTAGAGAAACTTTAGTTTTTCGACCATTAACGTCAATGGTGATAGTTTTGTCTGTTCTGGACAGAACTTTATGTGGTCCAGTATACGGTTGACATAAAGGTGGTTGCACACGATCGATTCTCAAAAAGATATGAGGTGATGATTTTAGTGAAGGATGAATGTAGAATCGATTAGTGCAGTGAGCAGATGTTGCAACAGGATTTAGTTGTTGCATTCTGTGACGAAGATTAGTGATGAAATTATTATCACAAAAAGGAATGTTTGATATATCTATCATGTCACTAGGAAGACGTAGGTTTGTTCCATAAACAATTTCAGCACAAGAAGATTGCAGATCTTCTTTAACTGCTGTTCTAATGCCGAGAAGAATGATGGGACTATTTCGGACCATCTGTCATTCTCATGGGCTTTAATGGCTGATTTCAAATGTCGATGGAACCGTTCCACTATTCCATTTGAAATTGGATGATATGTTGTAGTTTTGATCTTTTGTGTTCCCAGCAAGCGAGTAAATTCAGCATACATTGATGAACGCATCTGGGTTCCTTGATCAGAGGTGATTATAGATGGGCAACCAAACGAGAGATCCAAGTGTCAAAAATTGCACGGCAAATGGTTTTTGCTTGCATGTCTGGAATGGGGATTGCTTCTGGCCATCTGGAGAAGCGGTCGATTATCGTAAGAAGATAACGATGACCTTCAGATGGTGGCAAGGGACCTACAATATCTATGTGAATGTGAGTGAATCTAGCGTCAGGAAGAGAGAACGTTCCTAGAGGTGTTTTATTGTGCCTTTGGATTTTCGACTTTTGACACGATTCACAGCACCGGACCCATTGCTTTATTTGGCTTTTCATGCCAGGCCACGTGTAGCGAGAGCAGATGAGTTTTGTAGAAGCTACTATCCCTGGATGTGCAAGATTATGAAGATGGTTTGAATATTGTTCTTCGAAACGATGCAGGGACGAAAGGACGTGGAACTCCTGTTGAAATATCGCAAAGCAAATAGCAATCTGAGGTTTGGCATGGTTTTAGCTCTAATTTAAGAGATGATTCATTATTCTGCAGAATTTTTTGAACTTCTGGATCATTTTTCTGTGCTAATGCAAATTCTTTAAAATTTAAATTTGGAGAATTAGTAATGGAATCAATTTCGATTCTGGAAAGAGCATCAGCAACTATGTTCTCTGAACCTTGCACATGCCGAATGTCGGTAGAATATTGGGAAATTAAATCTAAGTGGCGTAGTTGTCGAGGAGAACATTTATTTGGGTTTTGTTTAAAAGCATAAATTAGGGGCTTTTGGTCAGTGTATATTGTGAAGTTTCTGCCTTCTAACATATGCTTGAATTTTCTTATAGCCGAATAAATTGAAAATAGTTCCCTGTCATAAGTCGACCACTTTTGCTGACTTTTGTTAAGTTTCATGGAGAAAAAGGCTATTGGTTCCCATTTCCCTTGTGATAATTGGGATAAAGTGCCTCCAATAGCAATATCTGAAGCGTCCACCCATAGGCTCAATTGAGCCCCTGAAATAGGATGTCTTAAAAGGGTAGCTTCTGCCATAGCGTTTTTCGCTGCAAGAAAAGCTTGTTCTGCGTTTTCATTCCATTTTAATGGTTCGGATGATTTGCGAACACTAGAATGAGATTTCTTTTGATTTGTATGTCCTTCTAGAAACTGAACAATGGGAGCAAGTATATATGCGGCTTTTGGTATAAAGCATCTATAAAAGTTAAACATGCCCAAAAATCTACGCAATTGTGTTAATGTGTTTGGTTTAGGAAAATCTAGAATACATTTTACTTTATCAGGTAGAGGTTTAATTCCATTTTCTGACAGATTAAAGCCTAAAAAGTCTATTGATGATGCACCAAATATGCATTTAAATACATTAATGCATAGACCATATTCATCTAATTTTGAAAATAGGTTTTTTAAATGTTGTTGATGTTCCTGGGGATTTTTAGATGCAATTAAAATGTCATCGACAAAAGCGTAAATTCCAGGTAAGCCACGAGTGACTTCATCTATAAAACGTTGAAACGTTGCGGATGCGTTACACAATCCGAATTGCATTCGTGTACTTTCAAATAAACCAAACGGAGTGCAAATTGCCGTTTTGTGTATATCATCTGGTTGAATAGGAATTTGATGATAGGCTTTTACTAGATCAATTCGACTAAAAACTTTTGAGCCATGTAATTCAGCTGTAAAATCAGCAATACAAGGAATGGGGTATTTATCTTTTAATGTTTGAGAATTTAACGCTCTATAATCGCCAACAGGTCTCCAATCTAAAGTACCTTTCTTAGGAACCATATGAAGTGGGGAAGCGTAGTTACTTTTCGAAGGTCGTAAATGTCCCAGATGCATCATGTTTTGAAATTCTGTTTTTGCAATTTTTAGGCGATCTGGTGCCAACCTTCGGGGTTTTGCTACCACAGGAGGACCTTTTGTTATTATATGGTGAACAGTGTTATGTTTCACTGGTTGATTTGGATTAGGCAATTTTGTGATAGAGGGAAATTCTTTCAAAAGTTTATGATAAATTGTATCTTTAGAAATAGAAATTTGAACAGAGTGGAGATTAGCATGTTTTAAATGGCCTACTGATTGTAATTTTGTTTTAGTATCTCTAAGACATTTGTGTCTGAGATCTGGCACCAATTCAAAATAATGGAGGAAATCTGCACCAAGAATTGGTGTACTTACATCTGCAATCAGAAAAGTCCACATAAAATCTCTTCGTAAATTAAAATTTAAGGTTAATGTTTTCTGTCCATATACATTAATTGAGGATGAATTCGCGGCAAAAAGGGTTTGTTGTGAAGCATTTCTTTTTTGATAGGCATTAGCAGGAATTAAAGACACGTCAGAACCGGTGTCGACCAGAAAGGAGATATTTGTTGTCCGGTCTCGAATGAACAGGCGACGTGATTCCTTGGGCAAAGAATAAGTCGCCATTATTCTTTGCTGGCTTCGTTTCCCTGCCATGTGCATGGTTTAATGCATTTTTCATCTCTACATTTTTTTCCGAAACGCCTGTGAAACCAGCAAATCGAAAAATCACGCTTATTCGAAATGCTTCTTTCACGGGAATTTTTGTTCCGACGGTATGGAGAGTGACCACGAGAGATTAAAAGACGATCAATTCTTTGATTTAATTTTTCAATTTCACGAAACAGTTTAGATTCTAATGATTGCTCTTTTGAAACAGAAAAAGTTTCAATAGGAGATGGCGAGACTTCGAAAATTCTGTCCGCAATGTCGGCGGCTTTGTCTAACGTAAGGTCAGAAACAGCAGCTAAAATTGTTTGAACCGAAGACGGCAAACGCTGCAGAAATAACTCCGTCATCAGTTTATCATCAACATTCAAAGATTCTGCGCGCCGTTTCATGTTACGCAGTAGTTCGGAAGGTTTTCGAGAGCCTAATTCTTCCCCCGAAAGAAGTTTCCGAATCTCCTGCTGGGACGATTCCCCTGAACGATTTATGAGTTCGTTTTTTATTTGCGCGTAGGGATCAGTGGCGGTGTCGGGAGGGAGATGAGCTACTATGTAATTATACTTAGTTAAAGACTCAGTTATTGGTTTTGGGGTTGCTAAAGCGAATGTACTCTCGCACATAACAAACCACAAGGTGGGATCGGATCTATTATATACTGGTATTTTTACAACATTTACTTCCGACATTGTGCAAGGTTTTAGAACAAAATTACTAAATAAACAATAAAATAGACATGCATTCAATAATAAAAAACGCTATAATAACCAGTAATATATTTAATTAGAATTTGGCATTTTCATCGATAGTACACATAATATTTTTTTTTAAAACTTGTATCACAAGAATTTTATTTCATCCGAAATTATTACATGCAATCAAGTAATTTTAGCATTAAATATGAAAAAAATAAAATAAAATATTAAATTGATAAAACAATTCAAGTTAAATTAAAAGCACAGAAAAATGAAACAGAGGAAAAAAAATCCACTTATCTGTGATACATTTGCAGTTAAAGATGAGAGCCACACCCGAAATCGAAACCAAGGATGTTCGGATCCATAGACAAAGGAATTGAGTCCTTATACTAAATTTAGTTGAATGACGATGTTTTTTTTTTTTTTTTTTTATCATCGATTTTGTGAACTACTATTCACAAGGTAAAGGTTTTGCTTGAATATACCGGGTCACCACTATGGTGAAAAGAGGCAACATTTCTCATACTATATTAATTTATTGCGGTGCTCGCCACACATCGGTTTCGTGTGTTTACATCGCTCTGCGTCCGCCAGGCCAGATTCTCAAAACTATTCTAAGGGGTTGCCATATTCCGTATGAAATGGTCGGGTTTACCACATTTTCTTTATATCTACAAATGTTCTCTTCCTTTAAGAAGAAAATATTGCATATATATGTATTAGATTTTACACACCTTTACAAATAAAATGCAAAGTAAAAATAAATAGACTTTTATACAAATTATTTATTAATAATTTAAGTGGGTAACTAACATTCAGCTATAGGTTCACATGTAAAATGTGACATAAACATAGGTTTTTAAACATATGCACTTTGTGTATGTATGGTTTATTAATTATTCAACAAAACTAAATTACTTCCCTTGTTATAGGTATGTTTAATCTCTCAAAAATGAAAAATAGACCCATGGTTTTGATTGGTGGATAAGTATAGGTAATATTTTATATTACAAGAAATTATTGAATGTGCCATTGAATTATTTAAGAAATTACTGTAATTTGTATTATAAATATAATCCAGAATAAATGTTAACCTCATTAATATTCTACAAATCCTTTTATAATAAAGTATTTGTATTTTCTATTTGAATTTTAAAAAAATCTTATCAATGTACTGTTACAAGTGATTTTTGCTATTTCAAGGAATATTTACTTATATAAGGAATATACCCTTTATACAAGTTTTAAATTGCATATTTTTTATCAGACTATTTTTAAAAAAATTGCTACTTCCTTAAATTTTTTAATGTATATTCTGGCATGTTGCTTGCTTCTATACTTTTAAACTGCATTTTTGGGTATATTTGTTGCAAAATGCGCACCCTTTATTTGATGAAGAAACCTGAAATATACATGTGCAGTGCTAAATGTGTAAAATTGTGGACACACAAGAAACGTTTGGAAAAGGGTTCAGATGCTTCAAAGAATCCAGAAAGTCTTTTAGTTAGATATGATTTGAACACATCCCTAACAGATAATGCAAAGAAATTGCTGACAGAGTGCAACACAGACATGACCCTTATTCTAGACCAGGGGTGGCCAACCTTTTTGGGAAGCGTGCCACAATCTGATAAAAAAATTACGCATGCCACTTCCAACTGTTCCACCAAACTAAAAATATACAAAAGTGAAAAAAATGTTAGTTATAAGGCTTATTATGGGTTATTTACACTAAAAACATATTTTTTAATGCAAGTTCTCTATAGTGAGAATGTAAAAAAAAAAAAAAAAAATGGCGTAGCAAATAAAACAAAAGTAGAAACTTATATTTTATTGTTGATAAATTTTTACTGGATCAATCAGTTAGCTTAGGCCCAAAATAAAAATAAGCAACTTGAAACATTTAATTTTAAATGATTATTCAGCTGTCAGTACTTTCTTAATTCGGCTTTTGAATTTGTAGTTTTTTTACTAAATCATCTATATTTGGATTAGTTCTTGAAGATGCTAACAAAATTAGGTGTTTTCAGTGCATATCAGTTAATTTTGATTTAATTGCATTTCATAACAGAAAACATTTCTTTTCAAACATATGTAGATCCAAATCTACAACAATATCTGACAGCTAAATCATGTAAATTTGAAAAGTTGCTTTGTGGCACAAATTTCCAAAGCGCGATGTAATTCGGATTCTTTGCGGTTAAAATAATTTCCTTATATTTGCTTTTCAGAGTAATATGGTGCTGAAGGTAAATAATTCCAATTTGTACCTGAGGTGGGTAACACTTAATGTTTTGAAGAGAAATCGAAAAAGGATTAGTGA
The DNA here is from genome assembly GCA_019973975.1 of Trichonephila clavata. Classification (NCBI taxonomy): domain Eukaryota; kingdom Metazoa; phylum Arthropoda; class Arachnida; order Araneae; family Nephilidae; genus Trichonephila; species Trichonephila clavata. The sequence continues at coordinate 158,716 of BMAO01003252.1, read as the reverse complement.
AAAGTTCAGTATTTTTTTTTATTATCTTTAAAATCCTCAAACCTGGCACTGAAAGAATCCTGCAAAGTAGATATTAATTTTTTAAAAATATATTAAAGTTCGGATCATTACTAACTTAGGCAGATGATTCCTGCATGAATGGGAAATGAGTTATATATATATTTTTTTCTCTCCAAAATCCAGACAAAAGTTTGTTTACAAAAGATATACACCAACTAGGGTAGTAAAAATACAATTTTTTTTACTATAATCTTAAATTTAAATTGTTTAAATGTTCCATTATTTTGATAAGAAAAGCTAAATCCCACAGCCATTTTTCACTCTTTAGGAGCGAGCATTCACTGGGAAGTGTTCATCGTTTTCTTCCAGACATATATTCTAAAACACTTTCCCTCAAACTCCAAAATCTCACAAAAGAACTTAGTTTGGAAAGCCAGCTCACACTACGATGAAGGAGTAACTCGCCATATTTTCTTCCGTTTCTTCAGGGAAAAGTGTACGAAATCTTTGTCGATTCAGAGCACGAGCTCGTATTTTGTTGATACAGTGCACCACAGGGTCAACAACGAAAGTTCTTTTTATTCTGCCAACCATGCACGGCGCTCCATCTGTGAAAACACTGTCTAATTTTGTTCATTCTCTACTTTGTTAACTTCAATTACATTTTTAGGTTCCTTAAAAACGTTTTCACCTATAGTTAAAACTAAATGGCGCAAATCAAGAGGTTCTTCCACAGTATCGAAATTATTGTTCGTGTAACGCACAAAGATGCTAAACTGCGCGTTGTCTCAAAAATCACAGCTTTCCTCCAAAGTTAATGAAAAATATTTGCAATTTTGAAGTCCAGAGACAATTTACGTTCCAACATCCTGGCCCATGTCATCTATACGACGCATGAGGGTATTTCTAGACACAAAGCTATTTTATCAACCATATTTTTGACATTTAGATCACCGACCTTTTGGGCGAAAATTAAAACGCTTCTTTTTATTATCTCCTTTCCATCAGAAAATGGTTTTTTCTTGCGGGCTAACAACAAAGAAAGTTCATAAAAAGCCTTCTTCACAGTTTCCATTTTGTCATTTCTCTTTTGGAACAAAGATTGCTGGCCGGCTAAAGATTTCTTTTTTTATTGATAATATCCTTTCACATATTAGAACCAAGAGGTATTTTCTTTTCAAATCACTATGCAGTTGTTTGAAATAACGGTCCAAGTTAAATTTTTTGGAACTGCTATACAAATTTCACATACCAAACAAACAGGCTTGGAAGCATTTTGATGTGTAAACAAGAATTGTTCTTCCCAGACAATTTTAAAATCACTTGATGCAATATTATCTTCATAATTTCTTTTAGAGGTCAAAGGTTTACTCATAAACATGTTGAAAATAAAAAAAATTTTAAACAACTACACTCAATCTAAAATCTAAAAAGAATTTTAGAAAAAGAAAAAACATTAATACGTCTTGCTATATAAACAGAGTTTAAAACCATCTGAGTCTGACAGCTAAAAACAATTTACCGATGTTACGCTACAAATTTTCTAGGCTCCGAATCCAGTATTCTGATTAGTCATAGATGCAAGTTCTCAATCCCAATGCTTTATAAAGTGGCTACTTTGTGCTGATAGAATTAATTCTATCGTATCAACAGCTGCTCTTCTAATATGTTGCAGAATTACTTCTTGACATTACAAAAATCGTAAATAGCCAACACCTTCGGAAAAACTTTTTTATCTGACATCCTGCTGACAGCCAATAGATATAAACACTAAACTTCAGCACTGCAAGGGGAAGCTGAAATTTGAATATGAAATCCGAGATGTTAAAAATTAAACGCCCTCGAGAGAGGCTGACTTTTTGGGCAGATATGACCGTCCGAGAGAGAGATAATTTATTTGTTTTTAGTCTCACATTACTCAACATTTTTCTCGGAACGTTACATTGTTGTGCAATTGTAAGTTTTGGAGCATGATCTCATTTTGGGTGACTTTTGGGGCAGATTCGACCGACTGAGAGAGAGAGAATTTATTTGTTTTTAGTTTCAAAATTTTTCTGAGAACGTTATAAAGCTGTGGAATTGAACGTTTTGGAGCATAATCTCATTTTTGGCACTATACTGAAGGAAAAAAAAATCTTGCTTAGTGCCTTTAAAATTCTCACACAGAAAATTTCTGTTTTTTACATATTCTCTTCATGATAATTTTCTGTAATTCAATTAATTCAGTAATATTTTCATACCATTTTTGTAATTTTTCAATAAGTCTTCGCGTGCCACGGGTTGGCCACCCCTGTTCTAGACGAACTAATGCCATTAGTTCAGCCTTGTTGTTGTTGCTTATGGCACCTGTCTCACGTAGTCAGATCGAGGCCCACGAAATTCATCATGGCAACGGGCTAGAGATACGTCTGTCATTGGCCTAAGCTTTGAGCCCATGAAGGCGACAGCACGATTTTGCTCACGATAGATGGCGACACCATTCGGCTCCACAGATTTAACGAGCACGTTTTCCCGTTTGTACTCGGCAAGTATTTGGTGGCATCGAACCCAGGCTTTCCGGTCTGGCGTCCGATGCTCTAACCACTAAGCTACCCATAGCTCTAGTTCAGCCTTTAGATGTGTTTATCAATAAGCTATTCAAAGCAAATTACAAATGACTAGAATATCTGGATGTATTAAACCGTGAAAAAATACATACAAAAAGAGACCAAATGCATCTTGCCAGTCTGGAAATAGTGTGTAAATGGATAATAATGAAAGCATTGAATGAAATTAAACCTGTCATAATTTAGAAGCTATTTAAAAAAATGTGTGCATTAGATATACCATAATCTAGATGAAATGGAAGATTATTATTTATGGATCTTAGTAACTGTTATATTCATCTCGTCCCCACCATATCTAACTTTTTTAATGTTAGTTCTTGAAGGTATGTCATTCCTTTTAAATAAGCATCAAAATATATGTAGAAATTTAAAATACTGATTTTTTTATTACATTTAAACTTATTATATGTGGTGTGCACCATGCACACCTGTAAATTTCAGTCTTATCTTTTATGTTCAAAGTGTGCATTGGAATATTTTGTGATGATTCTTGGAGTCACATTAAGAATACATCAAGCAAGAATATTTTTTTAATTCAGAACCTGACTTTTTAACCTATTATTGAAGATATAATTTCATATTTAAGTAAATATTTCAGCTTTTATTTGGTTGTCTGGAAAGTTTGTCCAGATTTTGAAAAAAAATTGATACAGTATACATTTGTTGTTGTTACTAATGCCACCTGTCTGACGTAGTCAGATCGAGGCCCATGAAATTCATCATGGCAACGGGCTAGATTGTACGCCTGTCGTTAGCCGTAGCTTTGAGCACCATGTAGGTGACAGTACGATTTGGCTCGGTTCTACCCCAATTTTGAGGGAGAACACCCTGGGAGTGGTCAGGGGCCTCCCACCTCTCTTCCCCTTCCACCAACCTCACAAGAGGACATGCGACTCGATGGCTATTTAGAGTACCCCCATGCCACGAAGGCACTATACATTTACAAACATCCATGCCTTCTCCGGGATTCGAACCCAGGCTCTACGGCTCAGCAGTCAGCGCCGCTAACCACTATACTGAAAGGGCGACGTATACATTTGTGAAATTATATAGCTTTCATTTTGCCCTTCCTAAAAAAAAATCTTTTCTACCTCCTCCAACGAGTAGGAACTTTATAATAATGATCAAAATAGATGAAAATCGAAGGTTTAGTGAATATGGTGGATAGGGAAGAACATCCCAACATGACTCTAACAACTTTTGTTGAGTAGTCTAAGATACATGAGGCTGTCTGTTGTTCTGGTGCCTTTCCTCTTCAATATTTTTACAATTGCTGTCTTTAATTCATGTAATTGAGAACAATACTTCTCTGAATTTATTACCTTGTTTGGTAAAGGCTCATAATGCAAGAATACATCGGACAAAGAGCATGACCTTTTTAGTTTTTGTGGAGTGGCTAACTGTGGTTTATTCAACATTATGAATGATTCATTTTTGATCTATTTCACTACTTGCTCCAAAAATGTCTCTTTGTTGCATTTATAGAGAGAGTTACAACTGGAAACAGAATTCAGTTTTTCTGTGTTAAATCACGGGAAACACATACCAAAACAGTTTATGTATCCAAGCCTGTGGATGATGGATTTTGATATTTTTAACATTATCCTAATTTCATTTTCATCTGTGGTGGAGGGCTATCCAGGTGTTCTTAAATTTCATGGTTGAAATCACAGGCATTAATCCTAGCAAAGCACTTGTACAGTTCTTTTAGTTGCGACACCTTTGCCATAAACAGTGCATATCTTACTTGCTACTATTTGTGGTATTTTCTCTTTTCTGATAGAAGAGGAGTAGTAAATGATACACTTTGCTTTCATGTTTAAGGTGTATAAAGCTGGTTACAATACATTAATTGTTAAAATTTTTATTAAAAATATGCCTTAAGTACTTTTAGAATATATATGCATGTCATTTATTTAAAATCATTCTGATATCTTTAGATCTGTCCTTATGCCACCTATTGAAAATCGGCATGAACTTTCTGGATAATCCAATGTGTATAATATACCTGGAAAAATGTTGTATTTTGTCAGTTTTACCCTTTTACTGAAATTTTATTAAAAATTATTTTTTTTTAGAAATTCAAAATAAAAGCATGTTCCATTTCATACCAAGTGCCAAAGTTTGTCATTCTACAATTTTAGTGCCTTCCATTAATCAAAATAGAATTGCTGTGAGAGCTTTCTGTACTATAAAATCTGACAGTGAAATTGCTTTAACCCATACAAATCAAGAAGGAAAAATGAAAATGGTTGATATTGGCTCAAAATCACCTTCCATTAGGATAGCTGAAGCAGAAGCCAGAGTTCATCTAGGACCTGTAGCTTTTGAATTAGTGAAACAAAATAAGATAAAAAAAGGAGATGTACTATCTCTAGCAAATTTTGCTGGTATTATGGCTGCCAAAAGAACTCCAGATCTTATACCACTGTGTCACAATGTTCAAATTGACCATGTTAATTTAAATCTTACATTAAACTCAACAACACAAGAGGTAATAATTAAGTCTCACGTCAAAGCTTGTGATAAAACAGGAGTTGAAATGGAAGCATTAACTTCAGTTAGCATTGCAGCCTTGACTGTTTATGATATGTGTAAAGCTGTATCCAAAGATATAACTATAAAGTCGGTGAGACTGCTGTTAAAAAGTGGAGGGAAAAATGATTATACTCGAACTTGTTGAAAAATTAATTTAATTATGACGTGCATAAGATTTTAAAATTTTTTTACTATTTGTATATTTGTCCATGTTTTATTTCATAAAACAGAGCTCTTTTATGTTTTTATCGTCTTACTAGGTGAAAACCTAGCAGGCAAAATTTTCAGTATTTAGCCACAATGTTTGTTAACATTAAAGTGATCATGTGAATTATCTGTGTATGTTTAACAAGAAAATAAATACTTAAAAAGAAAATTGTTTTCATTTGATTAAAATACTGCAGTCAATTTTGGTCCATAAGAAAAACTAATTATATAACAACAAACATGTTACATTTATTAACTTATATTGCATACATTGTTAAATGTGTAAAGTTAGATATTTACAAAAATATTATGTTTTCCCTTTTTACAATATAAAAGAACAGGCACTTTGTAATTTGAACATAATTAAATTTTACTATTATAATAAATCAATTTAGCTACATGATAAAAGTAAAAATTGTTCTTAATTACAGAATTACATTTTTATAAACTAACAAGAGGGAGAAAAACAATGTACTTCTTAACAAAGAGAACATCACAAATAGTTTTTTAAAAACTAGGTTTCATAAATTCATAAAGCTCTTAAATTACATCATAGATCTTAAAGTTACAATGAAAAATATTGGTCCTTAGTATCACACTATAAATTCACCTATCATACAACCACTGAATAAATTGTAAGTACTTTTCTGCATTATTTCTTTAATAGAAATATTTTTTCTCTTAATTTTTTGAGCAAACACTACACATTTAGGTCTTATCACTAGCATAACTAACCCAATAAAAAAGGGGTTCTATCTACTACATTGACACACACATTGCAAGCAAAACATGCAAATATTACAGCAAACTATTGTTTTTTTTCAGAAAAATAATATATGAATTGCAACATGATGTCGAAAATTGATTTTATAAGCACGTTTCATTTTGATTAATCTCTTCAAATCTATAACAGCAACAATACATATTTCATGAATACCAAAAACCTCTTAATATATTAAATAGATATCTAGAGGAAAAATACAAAATTTTGTTTATAAAAGAATTTAGTAAATATATGTATACACACATTTATATATAAACAGCAATAAATATATTTTATATTTAAAAACCTTTTACAACAATTTTATTAAAAATATTCTTTTTATAATCAAATTTTCATAAAGCAGCAACAGTAAACTACAAATCTAATTAGCAACAATCTTTTAAGTAAAATAACCTAAACGTGTAGTATTAATATTTACAGCATTTTTCATTTTAAACATTCGATTAGAAAATTTCTAATTATAAAAACAATGTTTTCCTAAATGTTTTGATTTAAAATAGAAAACATTTTTTAAAAAAAATCAAAATCTGTGACCACAGTCGCAGAAAATGATTTTTTTGCGCACTTGCCTATCACATACATAAAAACTGATATAAAAAAGTTTCACACATCCATAAATATTCACTCTTTTATCACAAAAAAATACAAACACAAATGTTATACAATTACTGATTATCAAATTAGCTAATAGAATTCTTATTATAGATTACTTAAATACCTTAACATATAACTGATTGAATACACAAAGAAAAACAAACATATATGATTACATTAATTTGTACACAATTGAATGAAATTTTACAAGTCAGATCTATGGGAGTTACTGCATATGCAAATAAAACTTAAATACTCATGATTGGAAATAATTTTTTTAGATGACAGAACAGAAGAAAGGAATTTATAACTTAAACATATTATGCAATTAAAAATAGGGAATGTAAAAAATTTGACCAAGTTTAGAAATCATTCGAGGGGGGGGGGACAAAAAATACACTTCAACTTCCATTTAAGTATCTCAAGTATAAAACACCGTTACCACATTACCATGTTTTGAAAGTGTTACATTATCATCAATAGGAATGTAATGTTTATGAGCATATTTTGGCATAAACAGATTAATACAACTGCTAGTTCAAGGGGAAGAGAAACTTGATGTATAACAGCATAGCTCTTGAGAATAATGTCAAATAGCCATGGTCCCAAATTGGAATATAATTCAATAGCAGAATATGTGAACTCCAAATGGGAGATGTATTAAATTCTTCTTAGCTTTGTCTAACTGTCTCATTTACATTAATGCTGATCTTACAATAGTAGATACTGACCAAAATCTCATTATCCGGCTTGCCAAGTTTGAAATCATTCAAGTTGGCAAGGAACTTGCAAATAAAAACTATCCACAGTTAAAAATGATGTTTCTTAATAGCAAGCGCAGAAATGCCATGGTGATACAATAAGAATAGCTGGTATACCAAAGGATTGAGAGGACACATGTATCCAGTCAATCCTTCAGCAAATTATCCTATCATCCAAAATGTATGCTGCCATGACCTTTGATCTTATTTCTAATCCGCCTGGTAAAGATCAAGATGTGGAAAGTGGGCACTGATGACTCATTAATTTTCTTTGAGACACTCATAATGGGATAATGGCATACCTTGGCATAAACAAAAATAAGACACAACTTTTGAGTTCATTGGAAAAAAAGAAGACACTTTGATGACACTCATATATGGCAAAGACTAAGCTAAGTAGCCACGCTCCCATTGTCGGGTCACTATCTGTCGCTGTTTTAAGCCACGTTGGAATGCAACAGACAATGGAATCGTGCCATCCTGTGACTGACCATCCACTGGAAGATCCAGCAAAGTACGATCTTCTTCAGCTCTTGCAGCACGGTTGACATATCCACCACTTTCATCGATTGAGAAGCGGACCCTAGATCCACTTGTACTTCCAGAACTCTCGTCACTTGGTGTGCCCAACCCATCTGTAGGAGTTGTTCTAGAAGGCGAGCTTGAATTGGAAAAGGCTGTCCACTGTTTGGGTGAAGTCCTTCCAAGACCACTCTTTTTGGGCAGTGGGGGTAGACGGTTGTTGTGGAGATCCAAAGTGGACGGTCGGATGGCTGGACGTTCTTGACTTTTTCTGCGTTGGTATGGCGGAGGATTGGCTGTATACGTAAGTAAACGTGCCGCCGTCTGAACCTCCGAATCAATTCCATCTGCCTCATCACTGTGGAAAGAAGGGTTGATATTTGATGAAGCATTGGATGCATTTGAAACATTGGAAGGTGTTCTCCGGTGACCATATTTCCCTCTCTGGGATATGCGTGAAGGGATGCTGGCCAGTTCACTGGAAGAGGAAATCTGTGAACCAGGATTGTCATAGGCATAAGTTCCTTGAAGACATGACCATTCAGGGTAAGTTTTCTCTTCCCCTGGTCTGTTCTCGGAAAAGTTCGAGTCAAAGTTTGAACTGAAATTGTCACTCTCACAGCTAGTACTGGAGAGTTTACGAGGAGTTGGCAGAGGGGAGGCATTGGTAATGTTATTGTTCCACTGCAGATCACAGTATTTTGTTTGGTCCAGATTCAGACTAGGTCGGCAATGACGAGTTTGGCCATGATACGTGTTATGAGGATAACCAGATGAAGAGGAGAATTCATAATCGGAACCAAGTTTGGGTGGCCCTTTAGATAGAAAAATACATTTCACTAAGTAAATAATTACTTTCAAAAACAGAGTGAAAGATAAAAAAATTATAATTAATAATTTTAATTTTTTTGTTGTACAATCATGAAATTATTTTAGTATTTGAATAAAGTATGAAATGTTTGAAATTTAAGATCAAATAGTTAAATAAAAGCCTTTTAAGATATTTGATAAGATGGAAAAAAGTTACAAGTTTTAAAAAATTCATCAAAATGAAAAAAAAAAAAAAAGTTATCACATAAGTTTGTACAGACCAAATGAAGACATAATTAATTGATAAAAATTTAATAGAAAAAGAAATTAAACTAGCTGCATAGCCTGGTGTTGCACAGGATTTTTCAAGTGTAAAACTTTTAAACATTTGTTTTTATATTGGGCATTTTTCATTAAATGGCTGCTTTCAGTACCTCATAAATTAAGAGAATATTTGATAAATGGAAACAAAATTATATGAAAACATGCCTGACGTAATGAATTATAAAAAACTAAATATAATAAAACTGATTTTAAATTTTTATATACCAAATAATCATTACATACTGTTGTCTTAAAAAAAGCACTAAAAACAAATGTAGATGGACAATGTATGATATTAAAAAATTAAACTTTATTTAGGATTTCCAAAAAAAAAAATGATGGGAAAAAAAATAAACTTTTCACTTGCCAAATTTGGTGATTTTTGATTTGTTACAGACACTCTTTTTGCTAATGTAACCCATGAGCAGGGTGATTTGGATGGTGGAACAGAGAAAAGTCACACATCTGGCACGAAACCGATTTTCGATGCCAAGCGAAACAACAGACAAGGGTTTTGAGAAGATATATTAATTAAAAACCTTAACTAATTGCAATATTGGAATGAAAAGTAGTTTACGTCCTATTCTCAGACCTACTGAATATACGCACAAAATTTCATAAGATTTAGTCTAGTTGTTTCAGGGGAGTTAGGCTACAAACACTGTGACACAAGAATTTTATATATTAGTTATGCATTTGCAAATTATGTATTCACTTTCTTTTGAAGAACCAACATGGATCCCCCTCCCTTCTATTTGCTATAAAAATATAACGGAGGGGAAAGAAATCTATCTAATAGGGAAAGTATAGATTTTTTTTAAAAAAAAGGAACAGGGAATTTCAATGATAAACATATAGAATTCACCAGACAATTATAGAAATTGAGAAAAGGGGAAATTTCTTGGGGGGGGGAGGAAGAGGCGAAAGATCTACTAAAAAAGTGTATAACATAGGGCTATGGAGCTAGTTTTTCATTCTCTCGCATCCAAGTTCAAAAATTCATCTTTTAATAGTCATACAGTTCTTTTCTAGAAAGATGCAAGACAAATTCTAGTGGGTTTTGAAGAAAAATTAAAAAGTTAATATTAATTATTTTATTTTCCATAGAAAAATAACTGAAAACATTTGAGAAAATTATCCAAGCTGCCTGTCCTATATTAAAAATTATTTTTGTGCTAAGTTTGATGTGGATAACTGTAATGATGCAAATTTCAACTGAAATGCTGACAGACATTTATAAAGTTTGATAAACATATTAACAAATATTAAAGCTCCAAAAAAATAGTATAAATGAACTTGATAGTTAAAAATAATTTAAAAGTGATATGGAGAATAATTAAATCATATTTATTTTATGTTAACATAATTCTATATTCCTGCAAAGAAACTAGGATTTAACTTTCCAAATCACATAAAATTAGGCTTGCAACTTAAGATCAAAAATATTTTAAACACTATAGACTCAAAAGAAACTACGTAGTAAATTCTAGAAATTGGAAAAACACCGAAAAGAGAAGGGATTTTATTAGTTGTTTCCTTATGTTTTAAGTAGAACAAATAATACAATAACTTGCCATTCATTTTTTCTTTCATTAACAGTAATATTACATCTTAAGATTGACATACCTGTCTCTTTTGGCCACCACTTTTCATCCTCTTCTCCATCATCTGGCCATGTGGAGGGTAAGCGAGGGTGCAGTGATGCATATCTTGTAGATCTGATATCAAAACCAGCAGCAACCACGGCAAGAATGGCACTCATGTTTCCCATTAGGGATCCTACAAACCTTCGCGGAAGAGAGGACCGTTTCGAACTTCCCGACAATTCCCCATTGTAAGTTCTTGCACTAGATGAGATTTCCCCCTCAAATGCTGTTCAGAGGAAGAAGCAGCATTTTAAAATATATCAAATTCTTTAGTTCTTACTTATTGATAAATATATTTAAAAAATATTTTGCAAAATGCTCACAAGTGACAAATGCTAATCTTTAACTGTGATTAAATTCAGATAGTTTAATAATTGGTCTGATACCTTGAAAAATCCCTTTATACAGATTTGTAATTGTGCCATTTTAATGAGAAATTCCTTTTCTTATATTCATTCATTTGAACCAGAATAAAATAGCTGAATTTCCCCACTGCTTTAAATTACTGAGAAAAAATGCTATCGTCGATTAAAAGTATTTGAAACATAGTATTTCTTCGATCATTTTTGCATATGTAAGGCATTAGGCTAAGAATCTCATTTGTTAATCTCAGAATAATAGGCAAATTTAAATCAAATAATTTTATTAACTAATCTAATTGTTTTTATTTAATGTTCATATGTGTTCACATTAAATGTGTTATGTTCATATTAAAAAATACAGTAAAATCTAAGCTGCACTATTTTTCCAGTGTTAATGCTATTGAAAATCAGGTGCGGCTTAGAATCCAAGGCAAAACATTTCTTGGATGGGGGAAATTGAGTTTCCACCTTTTTCAAAAAGAAAAGCGTAACTTCACTCTGGCCACTTGCATCAATGACTTATCCCATTCCACAGTTTATCTCCAGTATTCAGTCTGTCCTAAACATTGTTGTCTGCTCGTAATTAGGAAATTTTTTTTTGTACATGCTTTCTTTTAATCACCTAAACATCAAAAATATTGATAATAGTATCAAGACTAGTTCACAATGATGCAAGTATGAAAAGGGAGGCAATTTTATATGCAGAAAAAAAAAAGGAAATAGAGCAGCGGCTACTGAAAATTTGACACAAATGGAAGAAATATACATCTATGGCGTAAACAAAACGGTATAATTTTTGCTTGTAAATATCCAAAAGTCTTTAATATTGCTTTTCATCCTTCTATAATACATTCTTTTAAAAAATGTTGCATAACGAATGGATTAGATGGCACTGAAGACAACACTGTGTGGAAAAAGGGTGATTCTAGCACCGATTCAAAAAGTCAGCTGTGACAATGGGAGTGCAAATCTTTTTCGAAATATGATACCGAGGGCTAGAGTACTTATAGGTTAATGTATGTATTTGAAAGTTTATTTAATAATGGTAAAATAAATTAATTATTAACTCCTTATTATTTCTCAAAACATGTAGAGAATTGGAGGTGTGGCTTAGAATTAATGACAACACTTTTTTACAAAAACATTTTGAGAGTTTGGGGTGCAGCTTAGATTCGAGTAAATATGGTATATTGATGCTGTACAATAACTTTTACAAAATATAAGTGTTAAGAATAATCCTTACCACTATCACTTAATGCAGCAACATTAAGCATTCCTCCAACGGGAAGTGCTATGGGGGATTTCTCTAAATTGGGGGCACTTTTAGACCATCGTTTGTTGCCATCAACAAGCAACATTTGTCGGGAATGGCAACGTTCTTTCTGATGTACTGTGCTTGGACCCCAGGTTTTGCCTTTCAAACCATCAGTTTGCACTGCAAAATATTACACAGTCAGATTATAAGAACTTGGCAATAATTTAAAGAAACATTATAAATGAGAATATTCATTACTTACAGGCATAAGCTCGTAGGCGAGGTAGATTGGGCGAAGGAGGTGGGCTGTCTGGACTAGATGGATTATGTAAACCTTTCAAGTTTCCTCTTACAGTAGGACTTTGTTGTACTGTTATATTATGTCGAAAATCTAAAAATATTGATAAAAAATTATAGTAAAGAAGATTTATAGAATTGAATTTTGTCTTCTGTGCAATTCATATTGTACAGTTACAATTTTTATAAAATTGTTCAAAATTAATAAGTTTTCTTCTACTTTGACTGCAATCAGAAAATTTATCAGTAGTTAACACTTATATTCCTGTAAAAGGGAGTTCAACAAATTCACACGCACACACAAAAAGTTTTATATAACATAAAAAAATTACTAACGGAAACATATCTCTGGATACAGCTCAAATAATTCAAAGAAATTTGTTAGTATCATCAAAATACATTTATACACTATTCTTTTTTTTTTTCAAATAATTTTTTTTAGAAAGATCAATAAATTACATTTTCAAACATGATAGAAAATAATTTATAGTCCACTCTAAATTGGGTAATGCCATAAAAAAAATTAAGAGTAGCAACAGTATGAACAGTATAATAATGTCCTAATGATATAGTTTTTCTGGACATTTTTCTCTCTCTAAAATGTAAGCTCTTTTTCAGTTCTACAAATATACATATATTTGTTGTTGATTGACAGTAGTATCAGATCAAGGTCCGTGAAATTCATCACAGAAAAGGGCTACATTTATGCTTGTCATTAGCCGTAGCTTTGAGCACCATATAGGTGACAGCGAAACTTAGCTCAATTCCATCCCAATTTTGAAGGAGAACACCCTGGGAGCAATCATAGGGGCCTCTTACTTCTCTTCCCTTTCCACCAACCACACAAAAGGACTTGTGGCTCGATGGTTATTTAGAGCACCCCCATTCTACGAAGGCACTATACATTTACGAACATCCATGCCTTCTCTAGGATTTGAACCCAGATACAACGGCACATCAGTCAGTATCACTAACCACTATACCAGATGGGCAGCTACAAATATATACATATGTTTTAAAAGATAAAAAAAAATAGATAAAAGATTTATTGCTTTGCTTTTTTAGATTTATGGCAGTTTAGTATAGATTATATATACCTATAAGATTAAAAAAGGTCTGTAAACAACAGTTTAACAGACCTTTAAAATGATTTTAAAGAATGAAAGCATTTAACTAATATAATACTTTCTAACATACTGCCTTATCAGAATTCCCTTCTTTTTATGGTCACATTCAAAAAGTGATCAAACTTTACTCAAATTAACATGCAAGAAATAAACAGTTTTAATTTTTGTCATCACCTTAATCAAATTTGTGTTAAAAAGCAGTATTATACGTAGCATAATGTTTTACTTTTAAACATTGCAATAACCATTACCGATTTCCAGCACACAAAAATGTGTATATCAGCAACATAAAACAAAGCCTAAATGGAAAATGTAGCAATTGTGATTACAGAATTAAATAAAACGCTGTTGTATTAATACAAAACTTTTATGTAATCTCTCCACAATGTTTAATATACACTAAATCCACCCTTTCTTCATACCTGAAGGCATGCTTATTTGTTGACCTCCACACTTTAACAATCTCAGTTTACTTTTCTTGAATTTCCCTTTCCTTTTCTTTGGCGTGGGACGGTCCTGTTGCTGCTGAAGAATCATTATGTTCAGTTCTCTCTCCAAGAGATCAATCTCTCTATCATGCAGCTCTTTTTCTCTCTTTTTTAGCTGTTCTTCATGGATCTTTTGTTGAATTAGAGCTTTTTTCAGTTCTTCTTCTCGGCAGCGAAGCTCCTGATAAAAAAAAATCAATTCAACACAACAATGTTTGTGTCCCTATTCATGCTCTCTTACTAATATATAGCAATTTTTTTTTTAAATATATTCTATCAATGAACAACTGCTATAGCTACTTATTGGAACATGTACAAACATTTAACAATTTTTTAAAACAATTATTTATAATTTACTTTTCCAGGTAAGCAAGGAAATGTTTGGATCAAATAATTCAGAATTTTAAGATAATTGCAAAACTGTAGATGATTTCTCGAGTTTTCTCCTTGGCATATTTGGGAATCAAAGGATTTTGAAAATGCAGTGAGTAGTCCTTATTTAGGTGCATAAAAATATTTGATATTAAGCTAAATTAAATATTTTAGTTAAGCTGCTGGATTTTAATATTTAAATTTAGAACAAAGTTGAAAAAAAAAAAACCTATAATGAACGATCAAAACCATTAATTATACCAAATATTATTTTAAAAAATAAGCTTTTGATTTAATCACCTACCAGTCAAGGAAAATATTTTTATTGCACCTATCATAAGCTGATCTGTAAATTCCAAACTAAAAAGTTTATTCCACTAATAAGGCAAATTTAAGAATATACATTAATACCATTTGAGCAAGTAGCACAAGGTTTTTTTTTATGTACAATTGTAATAAGTTTGATTATTATTTTATATCATTTGAATTGAATGACTTAAGCCTAATGAGATACGGGAAGAAAAGTAAAGTTATGTAAAATTTTATTTTCCTTTCAAGCTAATATTAACTTAATATTATCACTTTGATTTGAATAAATATTTTCTCTCCTATTTTACATATATATATATGTTTTGTAAGATATCTTGTTTTCTTTTTATTAATTTTTTAAAAATTTACTGAGGCTTTGTTACATATTTGTCCCAGGAACAATGAAATCTCAAAACCATTCCTATCTAATGTAATTAAGATAAACATTATGAGAATTTATCAACAAATTAAATTGCATAACAATGAACAGCATCTCTTGTGAAGAGTTTATATCTAACCAAGATCTTTTCATGTCCAGCAAAAGATTAATTATAAATATTGTTATTTTGTACAAGCAGAATGTGCTATACTTTTTATACTCAGTTATTTAAATTTAGTGTACATATTTCATGTAACACAGCTAAGTGAGTGAGAGTAAAATTAACATTGCACTAAAAAGCAACACGAGGGCATTTGGCGACAGACCTTGTAATTTGGAACCTAGGGCAAGTGACGAGAACAAGGCTTGAGTTGGCACCCCAATTCCTAACTACCCCACCAATGGTAAGACATTGAGCCTTGACAGATTTAATGGTCATCAGTCCCCTGTACATGGTAGATTCAAGGACACAAGGACTTGAACCCGTGACATCCCAGCCACAAGTTCGTGACCAGAACCACTAGGCTACTGTTGCCACATATAATTCAGTTGAAACAATATTTTGTTTCACTGTCAAGGTCCCATGGAGGTCAAGTAACAGAGTGCTTTGAAAAAGAAGTTGTAATAACTTTTAAGCAAATAAATCTAAAAAAGAACTAATTGATATTACCTTTTCTTTGCGTCGCAGCTCATGGAACATTTCTGCTATTTCACTCTTCCACTTCTCTTGTTCTGAATGAAATGATTCTTGAGGAGTATTCATGAAGGGAGATCGGGCTATGGCTTCTAATTTTTGTAAAATTGTATCAAATGTAGGTCTTTGATGAGGGTCAGGGTTCCAACAGCCTAAACAATCACGAAAAATAAAACTTTATTTAAAAATACTTTAGTTAATACAATTTTACAAAAGTGAATACTTTATTGACATTTTTTAACTTTGTAAATAACCATTTAAAAAAGCATCATGTGCTTTTTTAAGGACTGAAGAACTTAAATTGAAATTAATATTTCCTTAAAAATTTAATATTTCTGTTTTGTTACACTTATTTTATATTTAAAACACATTGACATTAATTTAATAAATTTTTACTCAGGATATATATATACTTTAAAATTCAAGTCAGAGCAGAATTTTTTTTAAAAAAAAAATCCTTTCAAAGGTTAAAAAAATCAAAACGTACCTTGCATAAGTTCTGAAAAAGGCTTTGGACACGTTGAAGGAATGGGTAGAGTAAGTTTATTTACAGCAACTCCATAAGCTACAGCCAGAGTATCAATACCTTTATAAGGAATTTCACCAGTCAAAAGCTCCCATAAAACAACACCATAACTAGAAAATAAAATTGAAAAGAATTAGAAGTTTATATATTATAATTAACTAAGCATGCAATACTGCTTTCATGAAAAAACGCAGTCTCCCCTCTTTTTATCTTACACAGAGTTCAGATTTTCAAACTATAACATGGAATCGATTCTTAGAAATTCGAAGATTATTACAAAAATCAGAAGAAATGCAGACACATTAGAAAATTTCTTGAACATCAACATGATTATCTCAAACAAAAAATACAGGCGAAAATTGAAATTTTTATTAAAATAGTAAATATATGGTACTAACTAGCTTTTATGTTACTACTGTTTTTCTCTCACACACCAATTCAGGTTACACAAACTCTACTATACTGAAGAAATACATCTAGAAGTGAAAGTATTTTAAGAACGGCAATTCTGAAAAACCATTTATTCAACATATCTTTATTTAAATAAATTTTAACAAGCATAAATTAGCGAGTATTAAGGTAAAACAAAAATATAATAATATCACATACTTGAGGTTTTCAAGTAGACAATGGTATACGATAACTTAAAATTTTTTTTATTTGATATACAATTTTATAATAAATTTTAAAAAAGGCTAAACAAATTAATCAGAGAAATCTGGGAAGCACTGTTACATGTTCATAGATGAATAAGAAGGTACTGTGAATCTATGACTCTCAAATGCACTGACTATGAACGTTGACCAAGAAGTTATTTCATAAGAGCACTAGTATGACTGAGTTAGAATTTTGATGTAGTATTTATATTAATTTCTAAGCCATCACAAGAATTTAAACTTTTACCACAACACAAATCTAGTCAAGAGATAAGTTTAAAGAAGTTTTACAAAATAAAAAACATCTATGTGAACCATTCTATAAATGATTTATTTTTTATTAGGCAGTTTTTAACTTTAAAACTGTCAGTAAATAATTTAAATTAATATATCAATAAAAAGTATTAAAAAAATCCAACATTATAAATTCTACATGCAAGATTTTCATATTGTTACATTAATACTGCATATTAACTACAAAAGTCATCATTATCCATTGCACCATCCAATGACAAAAATAATTTAAAGGTAATTTTCTTTATTTGAAATGAGAATGTACAGACTAGAGCTTAAGTATTTTATTCCCAGTCCAGATTTTGATACTATACTAAACAGATAACAACAAAAGAAAGGAAGGAAATGACCTTGAAAGTTTATTTTAAGGAAATGGGCTATAGTGAAAGTAGTTACAGCTGAATTAATTTCTTGTTAGGATGATGAGTTAGGACGATAAGACAAGTTGCGTAAAATACAATATAGTCACAAAGCTAATTCAATTTACTATAATCCATACCCATAAATCCATTCCATTTGCTATAATCCATAACCCAATAAAAAATTAAATAATTAAAATAAAAGCTATGCAATACATAAAAATCTTTGTTAAAAGAGTAGTAAAATGTAATTTCCAATTTAGAAAAAGCTTTACCTCCAGACATCACTGGCTTTGGAAAATGTAGAAGATTTGATAACTTCAGGAGCCATCCATGCATATGTGCCTGCAGCTGACATTCTAGTTGTTTTGTACAGCTCCCGAGCAAGTCCAAAATCTGTTATTTTTAGTGTTTTGCTTTGCAAATCATTATTGCCTACTTGTTCACTCAACAGCACTGAAAAGAAACAGGATATATATATATATATTTCTACACAGATTTATATAATGCAGAAGAATTCTGCAGTAATTTGAGCTGAAATAATTTCTTGAAATTACAATAAATAAAATTAAGATATATCCTGTTCTCCATTGTGCTTGGATCGATTGCAAATAATACAAACACACTCCATCAATTTTCAGATACACATTTATGATGTAATGTTGTGTTTATCTTTGAGCTTGAAGCAGATGATTGAAATGAAAATTGTGCCTTATTGCCAATTTTTAATGTAATATTGAACAGGACCTACTGCCTTTTTAATATTGCTCTAATGTATGAGATAAATAAACTTATTACAAATCACCATGAAAAACTTTTTTATAGAGAGAAATAGGGGAAACAACTTTGCAGACATGTAAATTTAGCTAAAAAAATTGCCTTTTATTAAAATTTGTGGTGGAAAAACATACTTACTGATTGGACATAAAAATTTATAGAAGAAAAAGAAAGGAAGTGCCTGGTATTTCCCCCCTAATTTACAAATGAAGCCCTTATAGAAATTTAAATCAAGAAATATAAAACTGAATTTCTTTCTTTTCATAAATCTACATATTTTTAGGAACAATCCCAACAGGGTGGGGGAATTATATAGCCCAAATGCCTATTCTTGTTCTTTAAATAATTATAAATTTTTGTCTTTCAATAACAAGTAAACCAATTAATACTTTTAATAGTTAATGGTGCATACAAATAAAGATAACTTAAAATCTATTTCAAATGTAAGCCATACACATTAAGAGTTTTAATAAAAAGAGAAAAAATCAAGCATGAGAAGTCTTATTAAAATTTATTAATGTACATAACATACTTTAAAGTTACATAACATAATCACTGCAAAACTACTATTAATTAAACATTAAGCATTTTCTAAAAGTCTAGTAAATAAATTTTTTCCAAGTATCACTAGATGTTGCTATCATTATTAATTTTTAAGCAGTAGGTTAAGTCGGTAAACAGAATTTTTTTAAAAAAAATTCACACTTTTAGAGTTATTACCAACCAAAATAATAATTGATGTAATTCTTGTTAAATTTTTTCTACTCTAATATATTAAAATATGAATATAAATCTACTTTTAAATTATATAATTCAAAAGTCTTAGTTCAATCCAATAACAGAAGTTCTAGCTATATAAAGGCAAAATATTATTATTATTATCGAAGCCTTTTTCATATAAAGAAAATGCCATTATTTTGTCTTTTGCTAAAAAAAAATTACCTTTAAAACTTTTTCTACTGTAATATTTTTAAAACAATTTTATATGTATATATTCTAATTTATGTGACACTAAATATAAAAAAAATTCACATATACCCTTTTGCGAAACCCTGGTTCCAAACCTAGTCAGATACCTTTACTAAAATTAATTACATCTAATTATATTGTTGAGAATTTTGTATAACATAGGGTAAATAATTTGTATCTGGATGTGTAATGCATTTATATTACTCTATGTTATATTTACTTTATGTCAAAATTGTAATACATTTGCAAGCAACGCAGTCTCTTAAGTTATAATGACGATTCAATGGGAACTTGGCGAAATCTTGGTGATAGAGCCAAGTTAGCATCATTTTTGGCGACCCTCTGGAAATTTGTGGAGAAATCCACTAATTTCAAGACCTATGATGCAGGCAGTTCTTTCTCGAATGATTCGCGAGGCCTATAAATAACGATGCTCGCCGAAAGTCAGTCAGTCTTGTTTTGACCAGCGATTAGTTAGCATTGATTTGAGTAGCGATTAGTAGTCTTGCCTTTACCGTGAAGAGAGAGTACAATAGCGATTATCTCGATTGTTGAGTAGGACGAGCGGTGTTTGTGAATAATCTAACCTACTTGTATTTTAGACACTGATATTGTGTCTGAGCACTGTAGAAGATGTGAAGTCCTTCTGATATTTGTATTGCAAATTTTGCTGCTGAATCCTGTATTTCAAGGATTGATTTTTGACAATAAATTCTCATCGCTGTTAAAGAACTGTCTTTGTGACCGATTTGCATAAAATTCTCGAACCCCTATCAACGTAACAATATATAGTGGATTTTTTAAATAGAAATCAAAATTTAATTATAATTATTTAATTGAAACAATATATAGTGTTCAATTCGAAAATCAATACCAATACGTAAAACTGCGTCGAAAATTATTTCTAAGTATCAAAAAGTACAGAAGCACACACACATTAAATATTTTTAAAAAATTCAAGATCTAACTAACATAGTCTGAATTTACGGATTAGGTATCGCATCTGCCCGTTTACTCAAAAACTAGTATACTTAATAGCCTTTGTTTTTATTTATAAAAGAACTATTAATTATAGAGTATTTTCAAAAATGAATATTTTTAGCGGGGAATAGGTGCTTCTTAACATCGTACTCTAAAACTACGCGAGAATTGTTGACGATGGACTTCGTAATTCTGATAATTCTGCGGCTAAATGACACCCGAACTGACATCCTACTCTACAAACTTCCACACTACACCAACGTGAGGGCTTTAAGCCACTATCTCTCCAGGTTTCCTGAAAGCAGTTTCAAAAGTCATTATTAAAAATTATATATATATAATTGATTGACTTCATGATTTACAGCAAGATTTGTAATTTTACAGCCTTTCATCTAAACCCTTTTTTAGAATACAATTTTAGATTTAAGTCGTACGTATACAAACTTTGCGTACAAAATTTATAAAACCCCTTTTAAAATTTAAATTTTCAACTTTATTTCCATTTTTCTGAAATTTTCAATTTGCACTAAAATTAATGAATGCTTCTTCTAATATGTAAATCAAATTAGTTTTTTTTGAAGAAAAAAAAAAAACATTGCCTTGTTGTAGCCTTACAATAAAACAGTATTTTAATGTAGTAGAAAATATATTATTCATAAAGCAAACTATAAAAAATAAAAACTTGGATAAGGACTTTTACAAAATGGCTGCTAGGAGAGATTTTTTAGCGCGTTCTTTATGTAGTGGAACAGAAGCGCTATTAGGACGCAAATTTCGTCTTCGTTCCATATTTTGTCGTACCTTTTCCCCAGCCAATGAGCAACCAATTGACCTCTGGTTTTTGGCATTAGTGCCCTAGATGAGTCGAATCATATTTAAATTAAATAATTTTTAATTTTTTTTTAAAGTACAGCACACTACTTTCTGTTAGTAAAAAGTTCATTAGTTACATTATTGTAAAATACAACATGTGAAAAACGCGCTAAAATTACTTGGCCATGCCAATGATTGATATCTTATTTTTTCTCATTTAAAACTTTTAGTCATTTTTTGAGAAAACTATTCATAATTATCATTTGCTTTACAGCTACTTAATTTCGACTTACACATTTTGTGAAATGGTTGACGAACAATGTAAAATTAATAAAAAATAACTTCCTTCTAACTTAGGTATTTTTTTCATGGGAAAAGCAGTCACAAAAGCAACTGAAATCAATATTTTATTTTATAAATAAAATATGGATTGTTTTGATACAGGGACTTCCCATAGCGACTTCTTCAGCTATTCGATATCACAATGCATAGTCTACAAGTGAGTTAAGCCTATTTTAATCAACTGCTGGTTTCAAAGAGAGAAAAAAATTAAACACTAATTTAATGTAGATACATAAAAATTCTTAGGAATGTATTATAGTCAGTATATTGTAAAATTTCTTATTTATCAGTGACAGCATTCTGTATAAATCAGAGTATATGAAAATGGTCGAAATTAGTCCTATTAAATAAAGGTATTTCTAAAAGAATTCTTTTGCTTGGATTTTGAATTAGCTCTGCTCTAAAGTGGATATTTGGAAAAGGCATAGCAAAGGTTCTTTAAAAAAATGGATTTATTGAGAATTCTTCAAGTTTCTTGGTTTATATTCTACTTTGTTACTATTTTACAGTTATGCATATGTATAATTTTAATTGTTTGAAATTTAACCAAATAATTAAAAAAATTCAATGCAATATTACTTGAAATAATGAAACAGATTCGGACAAAAAAAGGAAGGGAGGGGGGGGGGAGAACATCCGGGTATCATTTGGGTTTGTAACGTACTCTAAAGGAATTTCAGGAAACTGTCCGTGGATTAAAAACACATAATATTATGAAATTCCATCTTCGGCTCTAAACATTGTTTAAAAATACTTTTCATTAAATAGAGCAATGAAAGAAAAAAACAACAGCACAACTCAACTTACGTCACTGAAAAATTTCTATCTAAGCTGTTGCCAATAATAGCAACTATAACCGAAGACAAAATTAAATAAATAGTAGGTTCGGTTAATTAAAATGCAAGTCACGAATTCCAGTCTTTAGATTTGTGGAAGCGGTTTTTTACAAAAACATTCGATTTATTTCGAAGGATAACATTGGAAACAGTTCGATTTGACGACCAATCTACGTCAGTGGACGATTTTTTCCCCTGCAGCAGTGTTGCCAATGATAGTAACTATAATCACAAATAACTGAATAAAAAAAAAAGCGAGCGCGTCGGTCGTTTAAGATGCAAGTCGCGATTCGTGTAGTTCATTAAGCATAACCTGCCAAGGCAAAGGTGTTACGAGGTCAAAGCTGTGTTCTTGCTCTGCGGCTCTTCGCGATGTATAGGTACAGAATCACTAGCTGCCTTCCAAAGCGGTCAGACGATACCAGAGGATTGCCAAAGATTTTAGAAAAGAAAATTTTACATTGAAAATTTTTTTTTGTTTTGTTTCCAATTTAATCAAGAGTTTAATGAGGAGTCCGACTTGGGTTACTATTAAGGAGTCAGAAGATTAAAGAAAAACAATTCTTATGAAATCCAACGTGGGCCAAGTCAATACACGACAAAACCTTGGAAGAATCCGGTCGGTGAATTTCTCCCCCTTACACAATCCCATTTCTTTCTGCTGCAGAAGATTCAAGATAAAGGAGAGGTTCGCGGTGTCTTTTTAAAGAAGCTTAATAATCAATCTGCAAAAGAAGATTTATTAAAATAAAACTGTTTCCTATATTTGTTTAAAATAATTGGCACAGTCATACCAAATTTACACGCGTTTTTTTAAAAACAATATTTGTTTTAATTAGTTTTTACACATTTTTTGTTACTTTTTAGGTACATGTATTGTATCACATCAAAATACCACAAAAAGCTAACTATCTAATCTCTTATAGAAATATTTTTCAATTCCTACTATTAGTTCACTCTCTCCCTATATATATATCTTATCCAAATTTTCAATCGTTAAAATAAAATACTTCCTATTCATCCATTCAAGTTCAAATATATATTTTAAGCTTGTAGTGGATGACACTTGATGTTAATACAGTTTTTTCAAGTTTTAATTTATTAATTAAATTAAAAAATGAATAAATAGTAACAAACACAAAAATAATAGTCCAACAGCATACATAGAAAGGAAGCTCGTTCGTTGTGTCCTTGCAGCGCAATGGATAGCGCGTTGGACTTCTAATCCAAAGGTCGTAGGTTCGAATCCCACCTGGGTTGGCCTAATGTCTGAGAATGTGATTTTTTACTATACTACTTCATTGGAATAATTAAATTTAATAAATGAAATAAATAAAAATAGTCCAACACCATATATATAGAAAGGAAAATAGCTTTCTCTATTTTGTCACTTAATATTGTGATTCTGTTATACGTATACATATATATTTATATTAATTGTTTAAATTCATGAAACTACTCTTCCTTCAATAATTTAACGTGATTCATATTCGCAAAACACTCTTTTTATGAATGCTTATTGAAAATTCCTTAAAAATGTATAAATTTTAAATTTAACTAATTTTAAAAAATAACAGATAAAAAAAATACATATGCATAACATACCAATTTTTGTTCATGTATCGATTGCAATATTTAGAAAACATAATTAAACATTTGGCACAATAGAAAAAAAAACCTTAGCATTTTAGATGAGTTGTTTTTTCTTTCTCGGATAAATCAATTTAAAGTTTTTATTTGCCATTGGGATGTGAATAAAAAAACGAACATAAAAGTTATTATAACTCTGGGGTTCTTAACTTAAGAGCTTTGAAATTTTGTGAGATTCCAGAGAAATATACAAGAAAACGTTTAGGTTAAAAAACTGATGTAATTTTTTGACCGATTTTTGTCAATCGAATCGTACTGTGTGTGAGTGCATCCTAAAAATACTATATTATTATAAAAATATTAATAATAAATGAAAAATCAGAGGTTAGCATAAATGAATTTTTTTCCTTGCGATTTCGAAGTGTATAAATAAGAGATGCAGTCAGAAAAATTATTTTTATGACTAAGCCGTCTTCTAACCGTGTACAACAATTACTGTAGGAGTAGCGTTTTAAAATCCCTTCCTGAATTTTAAAATTTTTCTTTAAAAAAATAAGAATTGGCTTTTGGCGGAATTTTAAGCACAAAAATTGCTTTACGCAATACATATACAATCGACTCTCGATAATTCAAATTATCAAGAGGTGTAGAAAAACTCCTAAAATACTCGAAGAGAATTTGAAACTATGTAATAAAACAACAGTATTATTACATAGTTTTTAAAAAGTACATATTATACAATATAAATATTATACAGGAGTTAAAAGTCCTGTATTAAAAGAATACATTCATACACAATCCTACGCATCTCTTCTTCACAATAGTGGGCCATTTTTTCTGAACACATGTGTAGCAAGGCTACGTATTAAACGAAAGATATAGACGGCTGACAACAGGTACGGTTGGTTTATTGTTCACTTAAAGAAGGAAAGCAGAAAAAGTGTATTTTCCCCTGATGAACCGAAAAAAACCTAAGAAGAGGTGGTAGCAGACAGATGGTCATTAAAGGAGCTACGTTACAGGGGAGAGACGCGGACACAATACAACACAAAACTTGTAGGCTCCAATCTGTTTGCTACAGGGTTGTACATGATAGTGAATGCTCGAATAGTCGAGAGTTTTATAAGATAACTTCGAATTATTACGTTGTAGTCTGGCCTACCTCAGATTTTACTTTGAATTATTGAGTGTAACCAAGCGTATTGTTTTAGTTCGAAATATCAAGAGTTTTTCTAGGGACTGAGCATACACTTCGAATTATCCAGAGGTTCGTATAGTGGCGGTATCTAAAGTAAGCCAGTAACAGCCGCCGGACGCGAGAAATCACCTTTGTCTAGTGGTATGTTACGCGCTTACGAACCCATAGATCGCGGGTTCTAATCCAGCACATTGGTGACCTTGGCTGAAAAAGAAAAACGCAAACCTTCTGATGTGTCATGACACCATCTACCCGCAAGAAGAGCAAGCAAAGTCGTCAAAACTCACTTGACGCAGCAAAGTCGTCGGACCCACTCCAAGCAGCAAAGTCGTCAGATTCACTTGACGCAATAGTAACAACTCGCATGCTTGCCATAACAACAAAATATCTCGTTCGTTCGCCTATCCACCGACTCACTGGTGGGGGAGTACTGTGGCGGTATCTAAAGTAAGCCAGTAACAGCCTCCGGACAGGAGTGATCACTTTTGTCTAGTGGTATGTTATGCGCTTACGAACCCAAAGGTCGCAGGTTCTAATCCAGCACAGAATTATTGAAGGATTGAAGTTTCGAGGGTCGACTGTATATAGAGGACAAACAAAATATTTATGAAAAATCACTGAATAAGATTTTTATAAATCGTATCAAGTCTCCCTTGAATTATTAAAATGATAGAGTTTAAATATTATTGGAACATATACAACGTCTCATTGACACGTTATGACATAATTATCAAGACAAAAAGTAAACAATACAGTGGCGTATACAGACTACTTTTATGGTGGAGGGATTAAATTTTAAAACATACATTAAAGGAAGTGGCGTAATCTTTTCGCAAAAAATTCAAAATCTCTTGGTTGAAGAACCCTTAAATTCCACCCTCGTGTAAGTCACTGAACCAATAATTGTTTTATTTAGAACACAAAACATTCTGAAAAATTCGTGAGCTTCCGATTTGCTCTTTTCGAACGAACGGCTTAAAAATAAGCAGTTTTATAATGAAAATACCTGTTTAGAGATCATTGTGCTAGCATTTGTGGTAGGATTTTAATAACAAAATTGTCATACTAATGTTGGATTCAAGTTAAAAATAACAATCTATACCTTCGTGGAAACCCTGATTAAAAGCGTTATTTTAATAACCGGTTGAATCTCCCTCAGCGGCAAACATGGATATATATCGAGAATTCTACTACACTTTTCACTAACTTTCTAAAGGCTTTAATTTAAATAATACTAGCTGGTATACCCGTTCTTTTCACGGGTGAATTGAAAAATTAAATACAGATTAAAGGAGAAAGAAGCTTTTAATGAGTTAATTTTATGTGAATTGCAAATTAAAACAAATAAAGCTTTTTGCACATCTCAGCTGAACAAAAAATCATATTTGTTAATTTTAAATATGTAGGTCTAATAGCTGATAAAAAGGGCTTAAAAAAATTAATAACACCCCTGTAACTAGCTACCTTGTGGGTCGATTTTTGAAAACACTTTCCTAAGCTGATCTCTTCTCAGCAAAAGTAACATTGCTATACATTTTGAGTTATGAATGCTTAAATTAGTGTAAATAATTTATATCTGGAAGTGTAATACGTCAATATTATACTTTCTGTTGTATTTATTTTATATTAAAATTGTAATATTCGCAAGCAATACTGTTCCTTACATTATAATGGCTATTCAACGGAAACATAGCGAAATGTTGGCGAAAGAGCCAAGTTGGCATCACTTTTGGCGACCATATTGGCAACTGATTGAACGGTGCAGAAGTTAATATGCTGTAGCGCTACCTGGTGGAGAGCTGCAACAAAGAAGATAGAACAAAAACCTTCTCCACAAAAAATACATATACATGCTAATTTTCATAGTGATCGGTTGAACGGTGTTGGAGTGAAGTGATTTCATATATACAAACATCCATATATATATATACATATATATATATATAGATATTTTGAAGACTAGGAAATTTAGACATTTTTAAAGTTATTATCTAAGGTTACTGACTACGTTCGAAACGGTGATTTTGAAAAAGCGTATAAAATTATTTAATAATATATATATATATATATATATATAAATATTTCAAAACATTTTGCCCCTATATAGCTAGGACTTTTATACCGGGGCTGAATTAAGATTTTTGAAAAATATAATTTTAAATAATAATGGATTTATTCATATTTTTTCGATCAGAGTGGATATATTTTTACAAAAAAACCACCGATTATTATTTCATTTGATTGCAATTCTGAAAATAATGCAAGAATCCTTGTTCAGCCCCGGTATAGAAGTCCTAATTATACATGGGGGTAAAATATTATTTTTATACAAGAATTTTTCCGAAAAAGAGTGTGTTTTGAAGATATATGCCATACTTTTTCCCATTTTTTAGGGGGGGGGGGACCCGAAGTTTTTCTTTTCTTTCGTGAAAATGTTCTTAAAACAATTTCATATAGATATCCTAATTCAAAGGAAATTAAATATTAAAAAATTACACATTTATACGCTTTTTCAAAATCACAATTCCGAGCGAAGTCACCTCAAAAGTAAGTATAATTCCATGTCAATCGTAAGGGGGGAAATAGTTTGAGGTCCCCCCGTAAAAACACAATTAACGCTCGAAAAACCCTTTTCAAAATATTTTGACACGAGAGATAAATATCTATTTTGTGAATTAAATTTAGCATAGGAAAGTTGTAAGATGAAAAGTTGTGTATTGAAACAAACTAAAAGATAAAAATATACACAATTATATAAACGCATTTTATCTATAAGAGCTTATTTATTTGAGAAAAGTTTATAATAATTTAAAATAGAATACATGCTTTTTTTAACATTTCGAAGACCGAGGGAAAAAATTGAGGAAAATTTTTTTAAACTTATTAATAAAATAAGTTTTTTTTTAAAAAAAAGAAATCTTTCATTTTTAAAAATTTTAAATTTATATAAAATACAAATGCATATCAAATTATTTCAGTCGCAAATATTCGATGGGAATTGAATATTACATTTACGGCTTTTAGTTTTTCGCTTATCTTTCAACACGATAAAAAGCAAATCATCTAAAACGTCACCAGAAGAGATAATGCAAGTACGTAGAATAGTGAAAGCAACAACGGTACTCTGCAAAGCGAATACATCAAATCCTATCGCATCTGACAATCGCGTTTTCAATACATTATCAAAATTTGTTCACACTTTGTTTGTCTGTAGCTAAAAATATCTAGAGCACGATCCCAAACTTCCAAATTATAATTTGCAGCACAAGATCTTAAACAGAAACATATAATCTTTGTAGAGTTCAATTAAAAACGAGATGTTGAAATTTGGTCATGACCAGAAGAGTCTTTGAGGCCCTGGGCCCTATACAAAAGTAGGCCCTACCTGAGATCTTTAAAAAAAAAACAGTATATAGCATTCATTGTCAAATACTCGTTCAAATTGTAATTTGAAACAAATAAATGTACACGACTTACAATCTCAAATACCTAAGCACAAACCGGCTCGACCGATGGCCGCCTTTCGACTCAATGAGTTGAATGATTGTTAATGGTATTAGGCCCAGGCCTAGACACGGACAACGGTCATCACATAATAATAAAACAGCCTTACCACTTTTGCCACTTGACATGTAGTTTGAAATTCCCTGTTTTTCGGACGGAGAATATGTACGAGAATAATATTTGACCATTACAATTATCCGGATCATGATCTTATTAAGACAGAGTCGAGAATGAAACTAAGTCCGGGCTTAGTTGGCCTATGCCTTAAGATGTCCCTGGTCATAACGGTCGTTTTACTGAATGGAACGCACTAAGTCACAATCTTGTAACTTGGGGCAGAGTTGCCAGAAACTTATGAAGCAAAGTAGCACGAAGAGGGGGGGGGGGGAGTACCAAAAATAGCAAATCGATTTTCACTTGCAATTCATAAATTTAATTTTTTAAAAATTTTTTGGCGATTCTGTAAAGCTTTTTTTTTTAAAAAAAATTGGCAGTTATAGAGATTGCCGATAGAAGTGAAAACTTAGAAGTTTTAGTATAAAAATTTGGAATTTCATAATGTTTGAAATAAAATTATCAACATCAATCTGGTTTTCACATCTATTGACACTCCGAGCAACAATTATTTGCACGTTTACATGGTTTTTTAATATTCAAATATATTACGGGATGTACAAGATCATGACAAAATATAAATACAATTCAATTAAAATAACAATTAATATACAATCATATTATTTATGGATAGTATTTGCATTTACTTAAATTTTAATGTACTTGATTTTTAACGTTATTTTAATTGTTTGAATCATTGTCATCATTAATTTGAACAATACTTATAGACTTTTTGTACTTTCAATTTTTTCATTCTGTCCTTAAAAATATACAATAGGCTTATGGTAACTAAAGTAAGAAAGGAAAATGTTCAATTCAAATCTATCTAAGTATCGCGTAAAAACCGCATCGATCGTCGTTTCATATTTTGTAGTACTGAGTTTTCGATCACTGGACATATTTAAATTGTTTCATTTAGAAATTCAATTAGTGGCAGATTTTTATTTGCAAAGTTAATAGTGAAGTCTCCACTTAAAATCATCGGTACAGAATCATAGTTTTCGCCAAATCTTCCATCGAGTATTTCAGAACCTTCTTTTGTATGAATCATCAAATTTTCGAATAAAAATTGTTGTATCTAGCTCATAGACTTTCCAGGCGAAATATAAACGGCAACCATTAATATGTATTGTTTTATAAAATTTTTAATTTCAAAATCCACGATAAAAATATGATTGAACAACTAGAAGTCTATTTTACCACGGTAGTAAGAATTTCTGTAATTTATTTTTTATCTTAAAAATATTAGTATATTTATTTAGTACTCGCTATTGTATTGCACAATGATTCTTCAATAAAATGATTCAAATAATAATCAAACAAAAACACTATTTTAACAATGCACAGTATATACGCATTGAACATTTCACTAAATCCATTCAATTTCACTTATAAGATATACACAGCACTATAAGTCAGCTGTATAGCTACAGATATATTGCTATAAGCATGTCGGTGAGGCGAACCCATAAGATTTCCCCCTACCAAAAAGTGCCCAAAGCCGCTAAAGAAGTTTTCACTTCAAAAATACGTTAAAATGCTTTACTTATTTTAAATATATTCAAATTCTTCCTGCTCAATATCACGACCTGCTGCGTCTCTTTTACAAATTTCTGAATTATATTAAAGCATTTGTGGTGATGAAACAAAATCAACGCAGCAAGTCCCTTGTTCTTCTACAGTCATTTTGATTCTGAGAACTGAATCCAACAGTTCAAGGCACATTTGATTCTTTAGTTTTGTCTTTGTTGAAGTCTCTCTCGAAAATACCCTTTCCACAGTGGCATTACTTATGAGTAGGCTGTAAAGCTTTTAAAGCAAAAGTAGCTAAATGTCTTCAAAACGGATTCCCAACTGTGTCTTCTATATTAGAAACGTGACACCAAATAAATGCTCCATCTTTTAAAAGCTCAAATTCAGAATGAAAACATCTTTCAACTGTAAGTTAAACAATTTGTCTCTACTGACTCTCCAGAACACCCATTTTAGATGGGTCGGCTAATCCTAAAGGCAGTTCATAAAAAGGACGATTTTAATTTTTAAAAAAACATCAGGGGAAACATTATCTTTTTTTTAAAGTTACATAATTTGAAGAGATTCGGTTTAAAAGTAGCTCACATGAAGTCTTGTGAAAACTATGGCATCTTCAATAGATTTCTTTTGTAGATTTTGGAGAAATTACATTACTTTTGTTTATTCAAAAAGACATATCCAAAATCAGCTTCCTACAGCGTTCCGTGTCGTTTCGGAGTTTCCGCATGTTTTTATTGGCGACTAAAAGTCATCAAATTTATTTCGGTGACTTTTCCTGAATAAATCATTTTTTCGAACTTGTTCCACTACTTTTATGTGGGGCTGAAAGTGGCAAAAAGTAGTGGAACCATCAAGTAAAGTAGCGTAAATTTCGCGAAGTAGCAATAGGATAAAAAAAAAGTAGCGAAAAGTTTTCAAAAGTAGTAAAATTCGAGAAAAATCGCAGGATCTGGCAACACTGACTCGGAGGTCTCTAACAAATATAAGTTTGACGACACCTGAGCTGGCCAAATTACCATACCAACCCAACGGGAGAACTCAGAGCCTTGACGGATGTAACATGCATCAGCCCCTCTACAAGGCGGGTCTTCGGTGGCACTACGGATTGAACTCATGATACGCCGGTCACGAGTTCATGACATTAACCACTCTTGAGCACGCTATTAAAGTGACGGAAACCAATTTGTACGAAAAATCTGGTGAGCGTTAATTCAGTCTCCCAGAAAATGTCCCAACTAACAACAGGAATTTAAAAAAATCGCAAATACGGAAGAATAATGGTATGCAAATATATATAGACACAGTAGAGTCCCGAAAACTCGGCCTACTGTAAACCGAAGGGTGGTTGAGTTTGTGAAAATGCCGGGTTATCGAGAATGGGATAAAAAAAAGTATAAGCACCGAGTGTTTCCTCAAAAAATATTGTACTGAACTTGTATATATTGTTTGCTTGAGAATACAACAGAAAATAAACTGCCCTAATACCCCTAAAAACAAAGGAAAGGTACGTACTTAATGTAAGCATAGAGCATTTACTACATGGAAATGAATGAATATATAGTATACAGTAATTTACCTGATCAGACACCTCAGAAAAATGCTTTATAAAGGCATAAAAGTTATTTATAATGAAAATTAAGTAGCCGACTTTGCAAAAACTGGCTACTTTTTAAATTAAATGCATAAAAAATATCCAGTTGTCTTTCGTATTGCGCTCTGCGTTTGATTGCACGGCCAAGGGTGTGACCGAGTTATCCGGACTATCCAGTGACTTTACTGTATTAAGTAAATATTAAAGTCCGACATAAAAAGTTTGAAATGATGTAGATCTACAACTATATGATAGTTATACACAGGCAAAACGATTTTGAACAGCTCATTTTGAAGTGTGTGTAATGACATTACAGAACTTTTCTAACTTCTTCCGATTGCTCTGCAACATTTTCGAATGGAACCAGGAATTCAAAGTCGGTACTTGAATGAACATTATCGGCTACAGAACTTATGACCATAAATGGACAGGCAAAAATAGTGAAATGCCCTAACAGCCAATATTTTAAGATAGAGTTATATACTTTTTATTTCGATAAAGGAGATCTGGTTACTTATCGGTATAGGGACCATGAAGCCAAACACGGCAACACGTAGAAAACAAGACAAATTCTGAGTTGCTATATCAATTGCCATTTTAAATTGCGCTATTTTGAAATAATCGTCAACTTAGTGCCCCTTTCTTTCCGTTATTCTTTTAGCTAGATTTTTTTACCCCTTTACTACAATGATGTAAAGTTAATTTGTCGATGAACGAAGAAGCAAAAGCTCTTTAAGGAGTCACAGTACGATTCAACTGGCAAAAATAGGTCCAAAAATCAAATTTAATTTTTTAAACTTAAGTAATTCTTTATATACTTTTCTATAACCTGACAAAATTTGAAAGCTCTAAACTTAAAAAACACAGAATTATGATAGCCTTTGCGTTCATTTTAATTAACATCCCTACGGCATATCAAAACTTTAAACTTATTTACCTCGGGAAGATAAAATAACTAGTATGTCTTTGTTTAAAATCCTAAGGCTTTTTTTCTATTGCACCTAATGCTTTGATTTTTTTTAACCTATTGCTTAATAGTCAAGGCCGGATTTACGTATGGGCTAAATGGGCTGCAGCCCAGGGCTCCCGGGTTCTAGGGGGCCCCGTTCCCTGTTGAAGATAACAAACAGAAAACTTGCTTACAATTGAAACAGTACAATAATAAACCAGTATTAAAAAAAAAAAAATTAAAAATAAAATACTTGAAACACCATATCAAATTTATTTTCGAGAGCAAGAGCAATTTACTTTTGTTCTTCCGTCCTACCATCGAATACGCGGAAATTTATAATTATCAGTTTCGAAAATAGTCTATATTTTTTTATGTAAATACCTTAATAAAAACAAATTAAAATAGTATGCTGGTGATTTTTTTTTTGTTGAAACCACACCATAATTGGATGTAAAATGCTTAAACCCCAAGGGAATTTCTTGTTTTTCTCATGACCAGAGATAACCTGTGAGGTCTAGAAACAATGGTTTTTATCTGATTGCTAGTGGTCAAGGTAACGGACTCATGGCAGGCATGTCGTGAGTTCGAGACTAGTGCTGCTGAAGACCCTCCGTGTAGGGGCGCGATGCATGTTAAATCAGTAGAGAACTCAAACGTTCTCCCGTATGTGTGGTGTGATAGTTAGGATAGGGGGGTGCCAGCTCAGGTGTCGTCCTCGTCACTTGACCATGGTTCAAAATTACGAGGTCCATCGTCAAAATCTTTCGTGTAGCTGAACAGTGCGACGTTCATATTCACTCACTCACTATTCATCTAATTGCTGAGAAATTAATTTACCTCACCAATATTTATAAAGATTTAACTGGATGAAAACCACTGCTGCCAAATTTCCCAGGCTAAATTATTTTAGAGAGAATTCCTTTTCAAACAGGGTTTTAGCAAAAATGTCGATTTTACAAAAAATCCTGATGTGATGGGGGAAAATGTAGGTCATTTTCGAAATCATACAGTAAATAATATAAAAATCACTGAAAACCTCTTTTGTACTTTTCCAAAACTTTATTTGTTTCTTTTGACAAAGCCTTACATATTTTTATTTCAGATATTAATTTATCAAACGCAGGATGTGGTAGCAAAGAGTTTTTATTGAATTACAGACTGAAGTCAGTATTATCTGTTTAAACTGTCTGTCTTATTGCGCATTTTTGTTTCAAATTTATTCAAATATTTTTTGATTTTATTAAAAATATCTGAACAAATAACTGAATTCATCAAAGAGTACATCGGGAGCATTTAAGAAACACTCTAACATTTTCTGTAATGATTCTTAAGTTTATCATTAACAATTTCATATGTTTGTCAATATATATAATGTATTAAATTTTATAGGAGGTTTTTGTTACCTCTGCGTTTTTGGGACATTAAGACCTGCAAAATATTTATTGCTGTTTCAAAGGGTTTTTTAAAGAAAACTAATTTATCTCGTCTTTAAATGTATCCTCAAAAATAAGAGCCATTGAAAGATTTGTGTTTAGTAGTATAGTAACGAGCAAAATTATATTTTTTATAAATAACATTTTCACGACGAATCCAACAAGTTGTTGATCCCTGTTTGTTTTTTTCTACGAAATAGTCAAGATACCAATCGTCTTGAAACAGCAAATATTTTTCAGACATGAGGGTTAGTTAAAAATTAGTTACACCTATAAAATGGTCACTACTGCATTGTTATTTGTTATCACTAACCATTACAATTACAAAAAGAAAAAAAATATTTCACAATTCGTACCAGCACGACTTCGATAGCAAAATTGATAGATTTGATTGCTTGATTGATAGAATTTCTCGCTAAATTTTTAATACATTATTCTTAAATAAATGAATTTGTTATTTTAACGGACCTAGACCGGGTCAATCAGAATGGTCCGGTGGGCCATAGGTTGAGTATCGCTGATTTGGAGGTACCGATGAAGTTTTTGGTTCTCCTCATAATGGTAATTTTATGGGTACCCCTGAAACTGCTAGCAGAGTTCGACTCATTCATTCGTGAACATATTGAACTGCGAGAATTTCGACCAAAATCGTTAATATCGTACTTATCAAAAACAATGTATGAACAAATAGTTGAGAACATGGGCAAGCAAATCATTAAACAAATTATAACTCAAATAAATAACAATGACACAAAGCACTATTCAATAGTGATGGATTCAACAGCAGATTTGTCCCACAATGCTATTATACTACGATATTGTTTTCGGGGAAAAGTATATGAAAGATGTGTCTCATTAATTAAGATTATTAATCGCACAGGTTTAATTATCTACTAGAATCTTTAGAAACAAATAGACTGCTATTGGATAATTGTAGGGGACAGTCATTTGACAACGCTGCCAAAAAATAAATTCGCTAATTATGTGCCTTGTGCTGCAAATTATCTGAATCTAGTTGTGCAGAATCAGTTAAGGTTGCTACTGAAATCGTGAACTTCTTTGGTTTAGTGCAACAAATATATGTTTGCTTATCTACTTCGACCTATAGGTAGAAACTTCTAAATCGTGAAATTAAACTGAAATTTACCCCCCCCCCCTTTAAAAAGTTTAAGTCAGACCAGATGGTCTTGTCACTATAATACTTTTGAAGCCTCAAAAGATAATTATTGTAATATCACGAATATTCTTAAGACATTTAGTGACAATGAAAATGATAAAATTGATTTTCAAAAAGAGGCAGTAAATTTATTTTTCGAGTTTTTAACAAAACTCGAAACTGCCATTTTAAATATATTTTGGGAAGAAATTTTAGAGAGATTTAATTCAGTTAACAAAGAATTACAGATACTTGGGGTTTGGACATCTCTGAAGGGAATAAGTTAATTATGTCATTAAAAACATTTATAAGCAATGTACGACATATGAATCAGATCAAAAACTAAAGGAGTATCAAGAAGTAGCCAAAAAATTAAATCCTAGTGTAGAAACAGAATATAGCGATGTGAACTAGAGACGGGTTAATTCAAAATTTGTAGATAAATTCACAGAAAAAGCTGTGTATGGGACAGAAAAATTAAAAAAAGACACGCTTATTGTAGCATTAGATAAGCTAATCCTTTATTTAAATAGAAGTCAAGTATATGTATGCAGAATATAGTAAGAAATTAAATTTTTTATGGATTTGCAAGATAAAGTAAGGAGAACGTCGATCTGGAGAGTGTACGCGTTATTACTGATTACTATTCAGATGATATAGACCAACATTTAGTAAATGAAGGTGTTCAATTAAAAACTTATATAAAACTGAGCTAGAGTCCTATACTTGTAGTGATATATTCAATTTAATTTTTGAAAAGAAACTAGTTGAGGTTTTTCCAAATTTGTATATCATTTTAAAGATTTTCCTAACCCTCCATATTACTAGCAGTGAAGCGGAGCGTGCGTTCTCTAAAATGCCCTACATAGAAAACAAATATAAGACAACAATGACAAATACTAGGCTTAATTATTAATCATTTCTTTCTATTAATACTGATCTCACCAAAGACAAAATGTGATGAGCAAATAAAAGAATATTCAGCATAAAAACGTAGAAAAGTTTTTTTTTTGTAAATTATGTTATTGTTTATAACGTATTTAAATTGTTTGGGAAGAAAAAACTATATACATTTTAAATTTTTTCGCACAATAGTTTTTAAGGTAAAAGGCAAAAATTTTAATTATATAGAGGGCCCCCAAAGGTCACGGTCCGGCCCTGTTAATAGTACGTGTAACAGAAATTCGTATGCATTTTTGAATCAAAGCAATACTATTTTTAAAAAAATAATTGAACTAAGAATTTGTACATTTTTTAAGGAATTTTCAATAAGCATTCATAAAAAGTATTGTACGAACACCAATCATGTTATCGCAAAACCCATACCAACTTTTGTTACGCATAGTTTGACGTACTTGTAAATCAAATTCTATGCGTGTATGTAAACTTTTGTAGGAGGAGTAGCATTTTAAAAGCATTTAACAAATTTTTCCTTAAAAAATTAAATGGCTAGCCTTTTCTGAAATTTTGAGTACAAAATCTACACACATAGGAGGCAACCAAAATTTTTTTGAAAATCCTTAAATTAAAATTTTGTTTAAATCGTACCATGTCCCCTTTAAAAAAAGGACATTTTACGTGACAGCGTTTTTGTCCAAACAGTCGCACTATACAGATGGAAGTAGGCAAAAAGTGCCGGGATGATGCATTGCTGTCGATACAAGACCCACAGTAAGCTGATAAGCAATGACTTTATTACTTCAAACAGCCCTTTTTGCCATGGCATGACAATTAGGTCAAAAACAGTGTTACGTTCAAATTTCTTTCTTTCGGGAAATAGATAATGCTTTACTTCATCGTTAAAAATATAACAAAGAAAATGACACAAAAACTAGTATTATTTGGAAATTGCGGCCCCGATGCGCATCCAGTATTAGAGAATTTGAAGTGTTTTTTAAGTTTATTGACTTGTTTGGCTTCATGGTCCCTATGTCCGATAAGAACAGCATTAGAGTAGTCTGAAAAACCTGAGTATATATTTTTCAATTCCTACTATTAGCTCACAATCTCCTTATATATCTTTTGTTCAAATTTTCAATCATTTATAAAATACTTTCATTCATTCAAGTTCAAATACATTTTTTTAAGCTTGTAGTAGATGACACTTGATGTTGATACAGTTTTTTCAAATATTAATTAATTAAATTAAAAAATGAATACATAGTAACAAAAAATAATAGTCCAACACCATATATAAAATGGAAAAATGCTCGTTGTACCCCAAGCGCAATGGATAGCACTAATTCAAAGGTCGTGGGTTTGAATCCTACCTGGGATGGGCTAATTTCTAAGAATGTGTTTTATGATTGAATAAATAGTAAAAAACAAAAAATAATAGTCCAACACTATACATAGAAAGGAAAAAAGCTTTCTATTTTGCACTTAATATTGTGATTCTGTGTCATATGTATATACATATTTATATTAATTGTAATTATTAAATAAAAAGTAACTAAAATAAAAATTTTCTTTTTTGATTTAAGTAGGAATTAACTTAAAATTTTTTTTATATATTACTTGTTGGTTTTTGTTCATTATATTTTTGTAAATAAAGACTACTCTGTTCAAAACTACGAATGATATCAACAATAATAGTCGAGTTATTTTTAAACAAGCCAATTAAATTTATAAGAGCTTACTGTTTGGTACTGACCAGTGGTCTTCAAACTGTGTTCCCTGGAATCGTGGAATTCTACGAGGCATAGCCAAGGTTCTATGAATCAATAAAAATTCGAGTACTACGATAAAAGAAACCAAGGGAGAGGGAACAATTTACAAACAGATTTGCCGTTAAAATTCAAATTTTAGCAAGAACAGCTCCTACATTTTATGTTGCCAATTCATGTAGAATACACAGAAGTTTCTCTCCCCCTTCTATAAACATTTTAAATGTCATTCAGAACAACATATTTCAGTGAAAAATCTTTCTCAACGTATGTGGCAACAAAAACCAAACATAAAAGTAGATTAAACGCATAATATATGAAATGCAACAGTAGATAACTAATTTCAATAGACCTGGATTTCGAGTTAAAAATGTAAGCATATGTAAGGGTAAGCGACACTTGGAACATAAATTATTATTGATGAGTCACACAGTTGCATAATTATATTTAAAAATTTTAATAACAAATGCAATACTTTTAACTGTTTTTACATAAAGTAATTATAACATGCCGATCTATCTTGAACACTTTATTAAGATGCTCTAAGGGTACAACGGGATTCCCCGAAAACATCTGATAATTATAGTTCCTTGATAAAGTTTGACGACCACAAGTATAGACCTTTTATTTGCTTTTATTAATATTTCAACTAGCTGTCCGGCATATCGAAATAGTGGACACAAACAATATTTAACTACTACAGGGTTATCAGAAAAGAATGACCCGATTACAAAATTTAATAATTCCCAGAAGAATAAACAGAAAATAATCATTAATACGTAAAAATGGTAATCATGGTAAAGATAAAGTATAAAATCTTGAGTTTGCAACATTGTTATTGTCAAATAGGTGGCAGCAATGTTGTAATTGTGAACATAAGTGGAAATGGCGTCGCCGCGGGGAATGCATATTGTGTGATTTCGTTTGTTCCAAGTCTGTCAGAGTTCAGCGTGAATTTCGGAGAAAGTACCATAGAAATGCACCAACATCTAAAGGCCGTACTACACGTAAATTTTTCGTGCAACTTTTTGCCGAATCTGAGGGTGAAGGGTTATCGTAAACAAAACGACATGCTCTGACGTCAGCCGCACTCTTTCTCCACATTGAAACATTACTCGCCGATTTTTCTGCTTCGAAAACGACCATCCAATATTATTTCTTTTATTTCACTTGCGCTTTTGTTGATGGGCGTAAACAGAAATGGAGCATCATTCTGTTTAAAATATTATACACTGATTAAATATTGTTTAGTATTAAAATATTGTACACTATTAAAATATTATACGCCATATCTGATGCGTTTGATGCGAAACTACCATCGTTACCGCCATCTTGTTTATGACGTAAAGCGCCGAAGAACCCCATTGGCTGGAATTTCAAGCAACTTTTTCAGCTTACTGGCAAAAAGTTGTTCGAAAGCCATTGCTATGGCAACGGAGTAAAAATTGCACGAAATTGCTCCAAACGCATACGTGTGATAAGGCCTTAAGAGTATAAGATGTTATAAACAGCTCCAGGAAACTGGATGCCTGTGTAAAGGCAAAAGTCCTGGGCGACCAGGTTCGCAATGATATTATACGGGTGACTAAAGGAAGTCACAATGAACATTTGTGAAAATTTTTACTTTACGTCCAAAAAGGTTACGTACGAAAAAAATTTCATATTTTATTTCTACAATGACATCTTAGTTACCATTTTCTGTTAATTCCTCTGGGAATTATCAAATTTTGAAATCGGGTTATTCATTTTTGATAACCCTGTATTTTCAGGACTTTCGTTAGAAAATAACAATTAACAATGACTCGGAGTTAGTTTTAATTTCACAACAAAAACTGAGCGAAGTTCGCGAGACTGTGAACTGAGCAAATATTTATCAGCGAAGTTTGAAAATACCTGGCAATTTCGTACTCGATTATTTTGATTTTTCGCAGTACATGTCAATGCGAGAAGTAATTCATTTGTTAAAAGAAATAGAGATATCACAGCCACATACATCAACATTCACCGCGGGTGAATTTTGGTAATAATTACTATAAACAAGAATTCACTCTGAGTAGGTTTAATACGGGGCCACAGAAATCTGGTCAATAACAATAAACTGACTCATAACCAAATGGTCACGAGTTTTAGTCTCATAATTGCGAACAAAGCCCGTCGTGCCTTTAAACCTTCCGTTGGCACAGATACGTACTGTACCTGTGTACTGTATCTGCACAGATACGTACTGTACGGTGCCCACACAAGTACCAATCTCGCAATTAGAATGTGGTTGTATTATACAAAGGATATTGGCCACGTTCAGCGGACTTTTAAGTCGGAATAGAAATAAGCAAAACCGGAAAGCACTCAATAAACAAATAATTGATAAGATAACAGAGTAGGGAGCGGAAGAAAACATTAATTATTAACAAAGTACTTGTTCTCTCATCACCATGCGATTCTTTTCCATGTACACACGATCAATTTCGTAAAAATTAAGCTATATATATGTTTTCCAAAAACCAAAACATCACTTTTTTTTTTTGGCCTTATCTTTTAACAGGCTTTTTATACCCTTAGTTTGACATTTCCCATAAATAGATATTTCCAGGGGCGTCTCAAAACTTTTTGAGGCCCTGCGCCCCTATTTAAAAGTAGGACTTGCCTGTGACCTTTGAATGTACAGCATAACATTCACCTAAGCAAAAGTCAAAGTTAAATACCCGTAAAAACGATAATTTAGAAAATAAATATGTGCATGGCTCGCAAACTGACAAACCTTGGCACAAACAAGCTCCACCAACGGTAACATTTTGACCAAATGATTTGACTGATCGCTTATGGTATTAGGCCTAGGCATGGACAACGGACATGCCACAGTTGCCAGTTGACACGTAGTTTGAAATTTCCTGTTTTTCGAAGAAAATGTACCGGAATAATATTCAAACATGAAAATCATTCAGATCATGACCTTATTAAAAATGAATCGGAACGAAACGAGGCCCCCACCGAGAGTGAGGACCTGGGCCCAGTTGGCCCATGCCTCAAAGACGTCTCTGGATATTATTGTACTTTAAAAATTAATATGTATTAATTTTTGGTCTTAAATTATTTCATTTTAATTCAGTTCTTGAAAAAAAAAAGATTTAATTATATAATCAATTATCTGATACAATCAATTATCTCTACACGGTGGGTCTTCAGTGGCACCAGGACTCAAATCTACTACACTCTGGACACGAGTTCGTGATCATAACCACTAGGTTAATGCGATCATCCCATGTTTGGAATATCTTTGACAAAAAAATTTGAATCACTTGAAAAATAAGTCTTGATTTTTACGAAATAACACCAGTTGCTATGCTCAGAAACGCATGACCTAATTTTAAAAAAGTTAAATAACTTTTAAAACTAATTAAGAAAGAATTTTTTAAAAAATTATTTTCAACTTATGATCCCCTGAGCGAGTGAATATTAACGTCGCACTGTTTAGCTACACGAGGGCTTTCGACGACGGACCTCAAAATTTTGAACCAGGTCAAGTGACGAGAACGACACCTGACCCCTCTCCTAACTGCCACACCAACGCGAGAATGTTTGAGCTCTCGACAGATTTAACGTGCATCGCTCCTTTATACAGCGGGTCTTTTGTGGTACTAGGCTCGAACTCAGGACACGCCAGCCACGAGTCCGCTACTTTGACCACTAGGCTACCACGGCCCTTACTTCCCCTGAATAGCGATGATAATAACAGGTATATTCAGTTTCACATTTTACAATTTCAGAAAAAATTGGTTATCAAATTTTTGATCAATTCTATAATGAAAAACTTGAAGTATATGTAAATTTTGAAAGATGAGAGAGTTATTTAAATTTTAGAGTCAGTTTGCTTTGAATTGTTTTCACAAAAACAGCAAAAAGAACAAGTTCAATCACTTAGCAGCCTATATGCCATTTTTAAAATGAAAAATAAGTTTTCTACTTTCATTTTGGTTTCATATCAGTGATATACTTTCACTACATTTATAAAATCGGAATATATTTGCAGAGAGCATTTCAATTATTTTAACGCAATACATTAAAAATAGTTGACGAATACTTCTGAGAAAAATCAGGGTTATAAATTTCTGGTTGGACTTTTCCCCTACTATTTGCAATACACAAAACTTCCCACGTTTGTGAATTAAATGCATAAGACAATGCTTTTCTCAAGTCAATACTAAATTACTTATTTCTCAATTGACAGCATTTTAATTTGAGAGGTGTATTCATCCAGTTAAATGTTATGTTTAATATCTAATAATTTAGTAATATATTAATATGGCTAATTGGTATGAATTCATGTGACGTCATCCTCTCATGATAACTGCAAACACGCGCTTCCAGTCAATCATTTCATGCCAACTCTTGCTTTTAGCAGAAACTTTCTTTTAAACATACAAAATTTGTCAACAATAATAACTCGCACAAGTAACCAAAATGCACTTGATTAAAAAGCAAATGTATAATATAGAAATACATCTTTTTTAAATTTTGGAAAACTTTTTGAAGAATCGTAATGTTTGGAGATCTTTACCCAATTTCCAAAATTTGAAATTCTACTTCAATTTTACAAAGTCTGTTTCTTTTGAATTGAACGAGTAACACGTGATTGTATTTATCAAGTGACCGTCATGAATTTAGCCCATATCATACAAAGAAACATTTTTATACGTACCAGACGATCATTCCCCCCCCCCCCAACGAAATGAAAGAATTTAATGTAATTTGCGGTTATTTTTATCTATTATGAAGTTTTATAAAATATTATAGAAGAATACAAATGTTAAGCTACCTGTTAATGGTTAACACACATGCACACAGGATTTTTAAAACTATTGATGGATTATTATTTCGTTAAAGATGAACAATTATAAGAGTTTACATTGTTTAACATTAATGATATATTTTTAATCAGGATCAATATTCTTCATAGACTACTACTATGGAAGGATATTAAGAACATCTTTCTAAATATACTAAAATTAATTAAAACATTTAAATATGAACAAGTAATATAACATTTTTTAAAGTCAATTCCTATATAGGCCAACAAAGAAAAATTTTATGTTACTTTTTATTAATTATCATTAAATTATCGCATTGTCATCCAAAATAATCGTGTATATAAAATTTCAGTTCTAATGCTTTGAAACGTGAGGAAAAAAATCTTTTTAAAGTTTTGACCCAAGTCGCTAAAAATAAAGTCAAAGTGGCTGTATCTGAAATTCTTTCAATAATTAGTTTCAGTCAACTAATTTTAATTAATTAAATTATCGTATTGTCACCCAAAACAATCATGTATAGAAAATTTCAGCTCAAATGAGCGCTTTAAAATGTGAGAAGGAAAACCATTTAAGCTATTGACACAAGTCGCCAAAATGGTCGCTATGTCGCCAAAAATGATGCCAACATGACTGTATTTGTAATTCTTTGAATAATTAGTTTCAATCAATTAATTTTTATTAAATTACTATATTGTCATTTTATATACACGATTATTTTGGATGACAATATAGTAATTTAATAAAAAATAAAAATAATCGTGTATATAAAATTTCAGCTCAATTGAGAGCTTTAAAATGTATTATATTAACAATTGAACAAAATTTGAGATCGTGAACTAATAGTAGGGAACTGAAAAACAACGCAAAAATTCTTTTCCGGACGCAAATG
The DNA here is from genome assembly GCA_019973975.1 of Trichonephila clavata. NCBI lineage: Eukaryota > Metazoa > Arthropoda > Arachnida > Araneae > Nephilidae > Trichonephila > Trichonephila clavata. The sequence goes on along the minus strand of BMAO01003252.1, from coordinate 114,657 downwards.
ATAAAAAGAAATTTATTTTACGCTGTTTCGGGAACGCGTTGCTATTGAAATAAACAATTTTCAAAGAAATTTCCGGATCTTATCTTTTATTTTAGCAGCTGACAAAGAAGGGTTACGTTGATAAAGAGTTCTTAACGGTTCTAATTTTGAAAGAAGGATTCCAGTGGTGTGCGTGCAATATGTAAAAAAATGAATTACACATAGCAAGTAAATATAACTTTTCCAAGCCTGGGCGCGTGGTTTCCAGATTATCAGGAAAGATAACGGGGGTGAATAAAAGATGAGTAATTTCTAATTTATGACCTTTAATGGAATACGCAAAACAGGGGGGGGGGGATTTTAAACAGGAGGCCCCATTCCAATGAGATTAAAATAGAAAAACATACCAAGCAAAACTATAAGGAATTCAAAAGGGGAAATGAGTGAGTGACAAAATATTAACGTCGGCCTATTCAGCTACACGAGCGCTTTTGGCGATAGACCTTGTAATTTTGAACCAAGGTCGAGGACGACACCTAAACTGGCATTTCCTCTCTTTACCTTTTCCTTTCTTCTTTCCTCTCTCACCCCACCAATGGGAGAACGTTTCAGCCCCTCTAAATTTTCGTACCCCTCTAAAACGGCAGGTCTTTAGAGGCTCGAGCTCATAACACATCGGCAACGAGTCCGTGAACTTGACCAGTAGGCTACCACGGCCGCTTTAATATAGACTATTTTCTTTAGAAAAAAAATGCAAATTAATAAGTTTTTCGACTTTACTTTTTGTTCCAAGAAAAGTTTAAAAAGAGAATAATACCCCCCCCCCCCACTCGAGAAATTAAACAGAAAAAGTAAAGTTTAAAAGCTTGAGTAAAGATCTGCTAAAAATGGGTTTTGCGGGAATCGACTCCCAAAGGAGTTGCGGGGATGTTATAGACATAAAATAATCCCAATTTTAGAACAATTAGATCTACAGACTTAAATTTTGGGAAGCATGTTTCTATTAATAAGTAGAGATCAGTGGCGCACACAAGGGGGGGGGTGTCCTAGGGGTCCGGACACCTTCCAAAGCCCTTGAGTTTTTTCGATTGATGATATTCCTACATATATCTAGCGTAAAATTTAATTAAGTACTTGTAATTAACAATTTATTTTACTAATTAATGCTAATAATGAATTCAATACTTTATTTTTTACTGTTTTTTATTAACAAAATCAGAAGAATCAATTATTGTTGTCTTGAGGTATGATACGAGTTGGAAGATCTTTGACCATGGACTCTCCCCTTAAAAAAATTTTGTGTCCGCTACTGGTAGAGACCCAATAAAAATGGTGTTTGAGGAGATAAACTACGAGGAAGAGTAACAGGGTCGTAAATGATAAATATGTTGTTGTTGCTTATGCCACCTGATCGACAGTAACATCAGATCAAGGTCCACGAAATTCATCGCGGCTAAGGGCTAGAATTTTACACCTGTCGTTAGCCTAAGCTTTGAGCCCCAAAGAAGGTGACAGTACGATTTTGCTCACATAACACGATAGATGGCGACACCATTCGGACCCACTGATTTAACAAGCACGTTCTCCGTTTGCACTCGGCGAGTATTTGGTGGCGTCGGGCATCGAATCCAGGCCTTCCGGTCTGGAGTCCGATGCTCTAAACACTAGGCTATCCACGGCACACGCATAAATATAAATGTGTTTAAGAAATTCAAATCGTGTTCTTTTTAAATCAAATGGCAAGTGCTAAACACGAGTATTTTTCAATACAATCGAAGGCTTTATTCTAGAACTTGGATAACAATAACCTAAAAAAATGTATAGTCTTACAGTGTTATGTAATAGCCGGCTGGGTGGCGTGGTCGATTTGTCACTGGCCTTCTGCACCTAAGGTTGCCGGTTCGACCCCGGTCCAAGTCGGTGGATTTTCATGATGCAGAAAATTGACAGCGGCCATGTTCAGCTTGGGTGCTCTCGACAAAATTAAATCCTAGAACAGATTCACATCGTCAGAGCTTAGGTGCCTCCCTCTGGGGAGGCAACTGGGCGTCAAAATTACCAGCGGCGATTGGGTGCCTATAGGGTGCCGCACTAAAAAAGAGATACCAGCTCCCGGGGAATGTACTAGGTCTGCAATGGTAAAACACTAATCCGAAGCCCATTAAGAATAAAAAAGTGTTATGAGATACACAGCAAGCGGGCATGCAACATCTAGTACAGGGGTCGGCAACCTTTTAGTCTGGCGTGCTAAGCCAATCTACCAAAATGATCCAGCGTGCCACATAGTAGGATATGTTTGAAACATTTCGATTACAGTGATAATGAGTGAGAGGTCAATAATATAGATTTACAGTTTTATTATATATTAGCTGCATGGCCCGGCGTTGCACGGGCTTCTTCAAGTGTATAGATATTTTTGCCTCTTAACATTTCCCCTTCCCGTCTCAGTGTAAGCGACTTCCATATTAATATATCATTAAAATACCCTATTTCGAAACTTCTTTCACCGCTTTGCCCCATAAAAATAAACTGCATAAAATAAATTTATTTCTTCAACAGAAATTTAAAATTTTTTTAAAATTTTACATACATAAGTGTTTTTTCTTCATTTCTTCATAAAAGGATAAAAATTTTAATGCAAACCTAGAGCTTGCACCACTCTACATTCATATTGCAAAATCAGGGGTATAACTTGTGGCTTTTGATTTCACACGATTCTGAGCATTCAGCTGTTAAATAATTTCTTTGCGGACTCAAAAATATTTTTCACATGAGGAAAGTTTTTTTTTTTTACTTAGATATGTAAAACCGAAAGCGGAAAGCAGAGTACATGTACAACTTTCTTTCTCCAAACAAATAAATTTCTCCAGAAATGACATTCAATAATTTACAAAATAGCTGTAAATTTATCTTCAGAGTTATCTATCCGATATTTTTCGTAATTCCGCAGATGTTTGTCAAAAAAGGCCGATTACAAATTTATCAACTTCCATCCATTCAAAAATTGACAAATTTGTAGAGTAGAGCTGAGTGCAACAGAATGCCCCGACCCCTGGTCTATTATATATATATATATACAGAAAGATGAGAGAAATTGCATACGTTGTCACACAATTCACTCTTCTAAAAAAAACTGCAACAAAACTGTTTATCAAAGATGCTTTTCACACTTCAGCTTACTGGAAGCCCGTTGAAAAGCGATTTTCCACCCATGCTTTATCGACAGATCGCTTCTCTCATTCTTAATTGGCGGCGTGTATCGATTGGTAACCTGTTTAAAACTTTCGCAATTGAAGACTATTCATTCTCACGCGATAAGCTAAATAAGCGAGTTGGTATTACCAGACTATCTGCACCTTAATTGGTTGTTTTCGGATGTAAACATCCAATTAGAAGCGGCAGATAAAGTGTTAATATTTTACGCTGGATGGGAAATGAATGATTGGGTTTCTTCTGACACTAAAAACTCTATTTGTGTATTACAAATGATCAGATACCATTTTTTCGCAATTAATATAAACGAACTGGATACTAAATCAACAATCTAGATTCAGGAAAAAATTTAAATTGGAATAATTGCATCTTCCTAATAAAAAGGCTTACCGCAAACGTTTATCTTGCACATGAGAAAATTAAAAGCTAATCCTGCATATTTTCTCTTCACTTACAGAGAATATAAACTACTAGCTGAAATGCCCGTTCTTCGCACGGGTTAAATTTTAAAAACAAAAATTCTTCTATCATAGCAATTATAATATTTTTTTAGGGAGGGTAAAACCCTGTATGAAGTAGAAAACCAAAAATTAAAAACATTTTTTTTTTTTCAAATGAATGTTCACATTAGAAATAATTTTAAACAAATTGCAATTTGGCTTGAAAGTAAATAATAATTTAACAAAAACAAATATTTCAATGTAAGAGAGAAAATTAGCAAGCTAAAGAGTAAATAGATATGAATGAATGCAAATATAAATAAAAATTATTACAGAAAAGTGATAGCAGTAGTGAGTTTCTGCTATGGGAGAAATAACCTGCAATAGATGAGCCGAAAGAAAAAATGAATGATGATAAACTGATTCACTAAATGCTATCATGAATAAGAAATATTAGAAAGCATTCAACTGAAAAAAAATTAAATTAGCATTGCACCCATACCTCATATAATACTATCTAACATCTCAGTAATACATCTAATATAGAGTATTAGTTCAGAACTTAAATAGGAATTATATTTTAATTTAAATTAAAGGTTATTAAAACAGAAAAAGTAAGCCCTAAATTTGATAAAATTGCCATAAACAGTTCTGAACAACAAAAAAGCACATAACTGAAAATCTTAAATATTTAAAATTGAAAAAGAAATAAAAAAATATAAAAGTAACCTTACATATAGTACATTGAAATTATAATATTAATTCAAATCAAAAAGCTACTTCAAATTGATAAGTTAAGATTTGATTTTGATGAAACTATCATAAGCAGCTCAGAACAAAAAAAAAAAAAAAAAGCATGACAAAAAATATTATACGTAAATAGAAATTCTAACTTAAAATCACAATATTGACAATCTGTTAATATCAGTTTACATTGAGTGTCATTTTCTAAAGTTACATTTTTCTACTTTTTTGTTACAATGGAAAAACATGGAATCTGCCAATAAAGGAAAAGGGTACTTATGTATTGGCGTCACCGCAGCAAAATTTGCACCACGATATCAAAATAACAGATTCTTATGTGTCTTATAAGGGAAAAAAATCAAATTTTGGTGAAAAAAGTACCACTTTGGCTACAGTGACTCTAATACGTAAGTATCAGGAAAAGTAGTAACCTTTTCAATAGAAGAAAATGTAGGTTCTTAGATTTTATTGCACCAATGTCAATGTTCAAAATAACTCGCCAAGTTGGCAACACTGATTTCACGTGTCGTACCCGTTCTTCGCACGAGTTAAATTTTTTTAAAAATCCAGCTTTTTTTTTGCAAACATGATATATTTTAAAGAGGACTGAGCCATTACAGGGCAGTGTATCTAAAAGTTAGAAGTTATTTTTTTTTTTATGAGTGTTCATATTGAAATTTTGCTTAACAGTTAAGAATGATTTCATATGAAGTATGTAATGTAAGAGAGAAAATTAACATGCTAAAAAGGTAAATAGGAATTAAAATATAAATACAAATTATAAAGGAAAAGTGATAATAGAAGTATATTTCTGCTATGGGAACTATGAGTAAAATAACATGAAATATATAAATCAGAAGAAAAAATTAATTACGATAAACCCTTTCACTAAAATATTATCATAAATAAAATATTAGGAAGCCTTCAACTGGAAAAAAATTAAATTAGTACCAAACTAAAATTTTAAAAAATATCTAAAATAGGCCTATATTATAATAAACTATTAAGTTAAATTCACTGTCGCATTAAATTACATGAGGAATGGATGTAATACTATCCAACATCTATATTAGATTAAATATAAAATTTAGATGTAATACAATAGAGAAAAAATTAAATTAGCATTTGAAAGCAAAAATACCTAGTGGGCTGGTAATAATAAATGGTAAAGGAAAGCTTTAATCTGATAGCATTTCCCCTTCGATTTCGAAAATTTTGGATTATTGAAAAATGTTCAAAATAATTTCTAAAATCGGTAAACTCACAAATCAAACATTAAAATAGATACAAAATACTGTTTTAAAAACATTCCTTCTTTTAAAAATTTTTAAAAATTGATTTAATTATATACATTCCTATAAAATATACTAACAAGGAACGGGCACGACTAATGTAATTCATTTGGGTACGAGAATTTGTGCAATAGGTAGTACTCCTTTAAATGTTCAAACCTCAATGTAATAGCGCCGAATGGGCAGTCAATTCGGAGAAAATAGCCTTCGAAATTCAAACTTAGCTTTTATACAATTGAGTTTCAATTAGCATAAGTGGTAACAAATTTGCGTACCACGCGTTCAGATAGGGTTCGAGTCACGCGATTAACTTTTTTTTCCAATTCATTTAATTGTTTTTACAATTAAATAAATTTTTTTTAAAAAAAGCGAAAATATTTTATATCAAAAAATAATTAACATAATAAAATATTATAAAATATTTTATTTTTTTAAAACTATTTGTTCCTTTAATAGAACGTCGTTTATCCGAACGCTTATTATCTGGAGCGTCAAATATCCGAATCAAAGTCCGGATATGTTTTCGAACAGTGCAATGCTCAACATTTGTTTCCTGTGAGGCCAAACGTGAAGGGAAAACGCAAGGTGAGGGATATTAGGGCAATTTCAGTTGTGTGATTTGGTAACCATCTGCGCGGAATATTAGGTCAGTTTGTGAGGGAGTGTATACGTGCTCTTTTGTTGAGTTTTGTTGATATAGAAACCTGGATGGCATGCGATGCAGAAGACCGTGAATATCAAATGTTAAATAATGACGGGATAGTGAATTCCGTGCAAGAAGAATCCGACTCTGTCGATGATGAAACGGATGAAGACGAGGACAGCAACAACAACAACGAAAGTAGCAAGGGTCCATCAAATGCTGACGCTTTTCTGCGTTAGAGAAAGCTATGGAGTTGTACGAACAAGAATCAGAGTGCTGTCCTACTCAACTACTGCTGCTGAAGAGAATCAGAGACCTTGCAGTGAAAAAACGAAGGTATACAGTGGTACAGCGAAAAATAAGTGATTATTTTCCACAATCAAGGTAAAATTGCGACGTTTTGCACCTATTTGGCTTTTTCTTCAAGCACGCTTCCCGCATGTGATGATTTTCAATATTTGTACAGCGTCCAGTATCATATACTGCGTGGATTGTTTTCGGTTATACGAACAATCGCGTATAAGAACGGTGTCCGATCCCAATTGATTCGGATAAACGACGTTCTACTCTATTTTAATTTTGAAAATACAAATTAATTATAAGAATATCATCATCATATCTGACAAAACAGCCTCTCATGGACCAGATTTAATATAAATATTTATATAATTATAGTAATTATTTAACAAAAAATTATTTAACATATCATTGAAAATCTTATAAGCTTTTTTTAAATAAATTTATTTGATTGTAAAAATAATAATAAAAAATAAAAAAAAACATGTTAATCGCGCGACTTGAACCCTATCCGACCGCTTGGTACGCAAGTATGTTACCACCCATGCTACTGCATCGCTGGAGCTGATTGAAACTTCATTGTATAGAAGTTAATTATGAATTTCGAAGGCTATTTTTTTCTCCGAATTCACTGCCCATTCGGCGCTATTACACTGAGGGTTGAACACTCTAAAGCAGGACTATTATTACACGATGTTTCATTCTCAAATGTATTTCCTTATATATATATATAGTCGTGCCCTCCCCTTGTAAGATCTACATCTAGGTTTGATGATGTGTCTCTGACGAAACCAAATCAGACAGTATCATGGGCCCAGATGACTGTTCTAGCAATCTGTTCAATATTATCCACATAGAGGTTTGTTGACGAAAACATTATCCCTTTTTCTTGTAGAGCAGCAAGAATAGCTGGGTAGTAAAAAAAAAAAATGAGCAAGTGTTAGTTGTATTAAGCCCAGTGGCTGAGTGGTAGCGTATCGAGCTTCCGCGTCACAGAACCAAGGTTCAAACCCTGATCTGGGAAAGGTCGATTCAGCCTTCAATCCCTTCAGAGAGTACCAAGCTTGCCTGGGAGCTAAACATTGGGAGTTTGACATCAGACTGACCCCCTGACTAGAACATCTGCCCATGCACCTCAGTCCTTAAGGTCAAGAAAACCGAGATGGGCACAGTAAGCATTTACCCTCATGGGCTGTTGCACCAGTGAGTTTAGTTTAGTTCGCTCTGCATCCGGACAGTTATCACTATTCCTATAAGCTTTTTTACCATCTCTATCAATCTTCATTCCTCTGTAATAGGCCAGCAATGGTCTTTGTTATAAGGCAGCATCCACTTACATTACAGAGTTGACGCTTCACAGGAATTGACTTCTTTTTCAATTTGAAATTTGCGACAGCATTTGCATCAAAAAGTTAACACCGACAAACTTGTCATGATTAAGATTTCTATCCTCTTCCGTCAGTTTATCCGCATACTCTAGATTTGAGAAGATAATAATAATAAAAAAATTCATTATATAAACATTACATTTAAGAATAATTCAAAAGGGCGCGTAAAACTAAAGGGGCTCTTGATTTCTTCTTTCTACATCAATTTTTCCAAGTTCATGTTGTTGCAGAGTTAAAAAGTAAAATTTGTATTATGCTTTTTATTAATAGCCGATATTTTTTTTTGTCATGATTGTAATCGATACAGATACTTATATATATATATATATATATATATATATATATATATATATATATATATACACACATAAATAGATACCGGGACACCTTAAGAATTTTTGAGGCCCTCGGTCCCTATGCAAAAGTCAGGACCTACCTGTGATCTTTAAAAGTAGACAGTATACAGCATGCATTGTCAAATGCTCGTGCAAAAGTTAATTTGAAACAAATGTGCACGACTCACCATCTCAAAAACCCTACGCACAAACCGACTCAACCGATGGCCGCATTCCGACTGAATGAGTTGAATGATTGTTTATAGCATTAGGTTTAGGCCTGGACAATGGTCAGCGCATAATAACACAGTCTTGCCACTTTTGCGGCTGACATGCAGTTTGAAATTCCCTGTTTTTCGGAGAATATGTAAGGGAATAATATTTGACCAAAAATACCAGAATCATGATCTTAAGACAGAGATAAAAATGAAACGAGTCCCCCTCTAAATGAGCTGGCCTGGGCTTAGTTGGCCCATGCCTTAAGACGTCGCTGGATGAATAGATTTGAATATACTTTTAAAATACCAGAACATGAGGATAATGGGAAGAAAACACTGCAAAACCAAAACAACATTTGACAAAACAAAATTGATCAAAATATTAACTCTTTTTTTCGGGTTTTATTTTAATACTATATTAACATCAAATACACGCCTAACACAAAGAAAATATTTACTTTACTGTATTTTTTACTGAGTTATGGAGTAGTTTCGATTTTCTCTCATCCATGACCAAGCTTCTTGTTTACATTTTACAATCAAAACAAGTTGATAGCAAAATTGATGGATTTGATTGCTTCATTGACAGAATTTCCTGCTAAATTTTTAGTACATTGTTCTTAAATAATTGAATTTCTTAGATCAATGGGTCATGAATGGGCCACATGCGGCTCTATAAACCATAAAATCTTAATTAAAACCTTACATATATGGTTCTAAATAACGCCATCTTGTTAATATGTGTTAAGTAATTCATCGATGGTTTAAATATAATTTCATACTACGCATTTTTTTTATATTTTATACTTTAAACAGACACAACGATTTTAGCTCTTTAAAAATCAAAAAAATATTTTTCTGGGTTGGATTTAGGTTAGGTCTAAAAAAGGCTCAAGAGCCGAGGGAGGGAGAGAATAAGTTACGCGATTCCCTCCCCAGAGCCATCATTTTTCTCATAGGCAAGCGTATGCGGTATGCAAACGTGGGGGGGGGGGGGGAGGCACAACTAGAGGCAAATTTTTTCTCTGATACAAGTAAATCCTTCGCATTGTCAAGTTCATTTAATCGCCTTCCAAAGACTTCGGGATAGTTTATTTATAGCAGTGCAAAGAAACGAATCGTATTTCGCAAAGACGTATATATACGTCTAAGGCACTAAACGCACTGGTTGAGCAAGATGGATATATACGCCGGCGGCTGTTAAGGGGTTAAAAAAACACAGTATTGTTTGACGGTACATGGAAATAGTGGGAGAAAATTGAGTTTCATTTAACCAAAAGAAATTTTTATTCGATCAAAGGGCAGGAATCACGTCAGATCAATGTTCTTCGAACTGTGAAACAAAACAAAGGCTATTTATTGGCTCCTTAATTGTGAACTTCGGTCAAGTGACGCGGACGACACCCGAGCTGGCATCCCACTCTATAGACTTTCATACCACGCCAACGGGAAGATTCTTAGCCACGACAGTTTTAACGTGCATCAGCCACTCTCATCATGGATTTTCAGCGGCAACAGGATTAGTACCCGAGACTCGACAAAGCCGGCCGCGAGTTCGTGACCATGACCACTAGGTAATTGCGGTTACTTGATGAAGGAGGAAGTTGAAGAAATAGAGAAGCATTGGTTGACTATGAGGTCGAAAATGGGGAGTGATCGCCAGGGAATTCAGGGACCCGTATTCACAAAAACAGAGCTAGCTATCTAGAGCTAGAGAAAAGTTCTTAGACACATCTTTGGTGTTGTGAATGACAAAAGATTGTGGAGACAACGACATAATAATGAATTCCAAACGCTATTTAAAGAAGCGGGTGTCATTAAATCCATCAAGATTGGTTGTTTGAGGTTTGTAGGCCACATCTACCGTATCATTGACGTTCAGAATTTTTGATTACAAACCTATTGGAACAAGATTTAGGAGTAGTCCCAAACTGAGATGAGCTGATTGTGTGGAGGACGATTTTAAAGAGTTACTAATTGGAGAAGAGGATTCTTGAGAAGGCCTTAGCCCATTCCAGGCTATTGTGTCAGTAGAAGAAGTATTCACGGGAAAAAAGAAATTCCCATGGGAGAATGAAAAGAATTGGAAAATTTCTGGATCGTTAATTTCTGTATTCACGTAAATAGATACACATGAGAGTACTTTTTATTTCAAAAACCACAATTTCTGCTTACACGATAAAACGAATAATGTAAAACAGGGATGGGCATAAGTCGATCGCGATCGACCGGTGGATAGCTAAGACATTTTAGGGTGACTGCCTTCACTAAGAACTGCTAAATAAAAGACACATATTTTTGGAACACCGACGTCAGCTAGACAGAATCGGCTTTTCCCAATTAATGCTACTATGTTTATTTTAGCAAATGTTTCAATAAATGTATGCACGACACATGCACCTTTATTGGAAGTGAACATTGGCGCTTAACACGTTAAATTCCCTTGAAGGGGAAAAAGCGATCACTACGATGTCAGCCGTATATATAAATTTTCCCCCACTTGTCGACTGAAGGGAAGAACAAATATTGATGATCTGCTCTTCCCGCGACAATATGGGATTGGCTATTGACACATCTTTCCACACCCCGCTCTTCCACGAGAATGGGTTCTGAAGTATGTCAAGCGATGGCGCGGGAATTGGCAGCGAACAAAGAAAAGCACATATGTCGATTTCAGAGTCATCGGTTCACGTACGTTCTCTGCTCACTGCATTAAATATCCCACGCTCCACTCACAGTTGTTCAAGCATTTAACAAGACAATTTTTTGTTGCTTATGTTTTTGTTGTAAAAATAGTACACTGTCATGTTTTAAAAGAGGGGTACAATGTGAAAATAAGAGTTAAAAAAATAAAATAAAATATACAGTTTTAATACAGAATTATCACAACACCTTAAAAACATTAGAAGTAGCCCGTACCCTGAAAAAGTTTGTCCACCCTTGATGTAAAATATGGTTACCAAACAAACAAATAAAAAAAAATGAAGCACACGTTGATATCCAAAAGACAAAACAATCAGCTAACTTTGCAGTTAACACACGGCTGCTACCCACACGCTATAAGGTGTTTTTAAAATTCCTTTGCAATTGATTTCAAAATGCAAGCGAACAAGATAAGAGACACGGACGACAGATTAAAAACTGTCAATCAACTTTTATTTATTTGTTTGTTTGTGCTTTGATTCGATCCGCTAACACAACAAGGGATTGAAATCAAAAGACAAAGAAACGATTGTTGATAATAGACCAGACAGAGGCAACTCCACAGCCCTTTACACATAAAACAACGTGATTTTCTGAAAGTTTAAAATACTGCATATCCTGTCAAATATTTGTTCTTGATAAGAAATCGGAATTTTCTAAACTAGGTCCGTATTTCAGTGAGGCAAGCAAGCTAAGAAGTACGATAGTCAAATTTCTTGAAATTCCGTGAATAACAACTGATTCATCCTTTGTTTATTAAAGTTGTATTTCAAAGCTATTGGCAACGGATCTCGTAATTCTGAGCCACTTCCAAGTGCTGGCAACCAACTGTCCAATCACACTGCGCTAACGCTTGCCCCTATTCCGTGACTGCTCTCTATAACTATGAAGCCATGTATCACGGGATTTTCCAAAAAGCAGTAGATTTTGCGAAAGCAAAACTATGAACTTTATTAAAATCCAAAGAGCTAGATTATTTCAAGCATTCCTTGGAAAACCCATCGATGTTGGGTTGAGTTAAAATGAGACTAAAAACAATTTTCGCATAATGTTAAGAACTTAGTTACGCACCACATTATTAGACACAAATAATGCTCCAATATTAATATATAAATTCATTCCTCTAAAACAAATATTTTATCATACTACAAGTATCGAATTTAAAAATATTTAATCCACGATACACCACTTAACTATCTATAGCAGCAAAACTCAACCTGCGACCCAGGGGACCTTTTAAAGTGACCCGATCATGGCCCATTGCTCTGTGAAATTCATTTATTTAGGAAAATTTGGTGGGAAATTCTTTGTTAAAATAAATCAAATATATCAGCTTTGCTTATTGCTGTCGATGTCGTATGGGTTCGAATTGATATATATATTTTTTTCTGATTAGTGATAATAGACAACAGTGGAGTAGCGACCATTTTATGAGTGGAACTAATTTTTAACTATCATTCATATCTTGCAAACGAAAAATATTTCAAAAAAATAGATCGTTTCAAGACGATTGGGAAGTCGACTATTTTGTAGTGGAAAAACAAGCATGGTTCAGTAATTGTTTGATTTGTCAGGAAAGAGCTGTATTTAAAAAATACCAATAAACAGGAATCGTTCAATGACACTTTTAATCGAAGATCTCTTTCAAGAAGTGATATAAATAGGTTTTCTTCAATAATCTTTGTAACAGCAACAAAGTGTTTTGTCAGTGGTAACATCACAACGGTAACAAAAGCACCCTACGAAATTTGTTATATTATAGGTAATCGTATGAAACCGTTTACTGATGTAGAAATTGTGAAAGAGCGATTCTTAAATGTTTCCAATTTAGAAAAATTTAGCGACAAAAATCAAAATAGGAGTTTTAATATTTTGATCAATTTCCTCATTTTAAATTTTCTTTGTAATCTATTCCCCCCCCCCTCCATTAATTCTCATGTTGCGGCCCCCGTGAAATAGCCAATTTATGTATGCGGCGCGGCAGAAAAAAAGGTTGAGTATCTCTGATCTATAGTAATTCGTTTTCAATTGAAGACATCAATTTCAAATATCCTATAGTAAATTAGCCGTTACCCTATTCATGATGGTGCATGACCAGTAGCGCAGACAAAAAAATTTCAGGGGGGGGGGGGGAGTCCATGGTCGAAAGTCCCAACTCGTATCATACCTTAAGACAACAAAATCAGAAGAATCAATTGGTGTTAACAAAAAACAGTAAAAAATAGATTATTGAATTAATAATTATCATTAATTAATAAAATAAATTGTTAATTACAAGAACATAATTAAAGTTTACGTTATATATAAACAGGATTATCATCAATCGAAAAAAACTCAAGGGCTTTGAGGGTGTCCGGATCTACAGGACACCCTCCTTATGTGCGCCACTGTGCATGACTATATACTGATTTAAAGTTATTGCTATCTAAAATCAATAACATTAAACCTTCAATTGTATTCAAAAACATTTTTATAGCCCCCCCCCCTGACCTGATCTATAAAAAGAACATGACTTAAACCTGTATAACGGAGATTGATCTTTTACACTTCCATAACTCTTCCCTCCTGTTCCTCTGAGGGTCAATTTCAGTACAACCTGTGTTCTTAGTGGATGTCTTAACAAACGAAACATGCATACAAATTTCAAGTCAGTAGGTCTTTTTGTTCAAAAAGAGGGAATTTCTTATGCCCTTGCAATCCCCTTTGGAAGTCGATTTCCGCGCAATCCGCTTTTAACAGATATTTACTTAACAAAAGAAACATCCCCGCCAAATTTCAAGTATGTAGGTCTAATAGTTCCGGAGATCTCGGGATGAATATGTGACAGTCACTTTTCTGCTTTGCAATATATATAGTTTAATGTATCTATCTGCCAAGGTATGGAGATGATTTTTAAAAAAATATGCAATTAAGATTTTTAATACATTTTCTTGATGTTTTTGACTGATCGATCAGGAAGTTATGACAATTTAAACTTATTAAAATGAGGTAATTTATTTAGAATGGGAAGAAAATCATAGTAAAATTCTATTTGGAAGTCGTATTTCACAGTGATGAACTAAAATCTAAGGTACATATTTTCATTTACAAAAAAATGTTATGATTCGCCGTACATTTTTCAAATGAAAATTTTACAAAATGTGTGGGTATGGATAAGAACAAACTGCTAACAGCTATTTAAGTTAAAACTAAATACTTATTTCATCGCCTTTACACTTTAAGTAAAACATACAGTAAAATTCGTTTAACGCGCAAACGCTCAGGACGAAATATCGGTTAACACGAAATAATACAACAGTCCCGACAAACTACTATGTATTTGCATACATTTGTTCTCTTAACACGAAAAGATTTCCCCTTCTAGGAACAAACAAAATACAGAAAAAGAACCCAACTTGGACTGCATTATTGGACTGTCCTACTGTATAATCGGAAGAATTCGTTGCAGTACATAATGATAATGTGTGTACAGCTCTAATTATGGCAGACAAAAACATTTTATAGTTTGTTCAAAGCTAAAAAAATATGGATGCAGATTCCGACAACGAAAATGAGATAAATAATGCAGCTCCTGATTCTACGTCATCCAAAAAGAGGAACATCATGAAAAGTATGCGCAGTTATTCAGACGCACATTCTCGAATGGTGAAATGAATAACAAAATGGCCAACATCGAACAATTTGTTGACGATTTAATGCTAAAAAAGGCAATGCAAAAAAAAACAAAGTATGATTTTCCAAAAACTCAATAAATGTTTTGTTTTTTAAAATCTTGTAAGTTTTGTATTAAATTTCATTATAATATTTTTGTGCAACATTGAACTTTATTAAATACAATACATCCAGACATAATATCTATGTAAATAAAATGTACTCTAATAAACTTAATTTTGTTGATATATGTTTTTTTTATTTGCAATGTTCTTCAACACGAAAGTACTTCAGTCTCCTCAGTTTCGTGTTCAAACGATTTTCACAGTATTTGAACCCCACCCCTCCCCCCCCCCCCAACTCCGCTTTTGTAATAAATAGACCTTTGTTCAAAACCTCATAATCCCCCCTCCCAAAGCTTTTTTTTTCTTTCACTACGCAGTTTTATAAATGACAAAGGCTGCTTTTTAGCAGTAGCGACGCCGGTTACAATAATGTTTGAATGTATAACGACCCGGAATAATACCCAATTCATTAAAACACTTCTATTACACCAACAGAAGCCATCATTAAATAATACAGCTGTGGAAGCTCCGGAACGTGAAGTATGCAATTCGGAAAACGTTCATTATATCAAGCATTCAAAAATTACATCATATTATTGTGGCTTGCTAATAGAGCGAATTATATATTAATTTTTAATTCAGTTTGTATCTGTATTGGGGAAAACAATACATTTTCGGACATTTATACGACAATTTCAGTTTCTTTTTCATCTTGCTTTTGTTTCATAAAAATCTCTATCTTCGCTTCTATTAAATCGCACAAATAAAAATAAAATTTAGAAACACTGATAAATGGGCTTTACAATAAGGAAATAAAAACATGAATTTTAATCAAAAATCGCTTCAGAAACCAATGCAGATTGAATAACAAACTCGTCATTAAAAATTCATTCAATAGAGGGTTAAATATACAAATTCTATTTGACAAAAGTAAAGTATGGAATGTATTTTTCATAAGAAAAAACTGAATGATTTGAAGTGAAGTCAGCAGAATATACCAAACAGAATGGTCCGTAGATGATGATAATAAATGATAATAAAGCCAAATAAATTATAGCTTAAAAAAACTAAAAAAACCCTTTTATAGTTTATCGAACTAAGTTAGACACCAAATCTGGAAATGAGATCTGAAATTATTCGCCAGATGCGGGATGGGATCTGAAAATGGGAAATCGTTAATCCTGATGATTTTGATTAGGACAATGGAACAAAATTATTAAATTATTGTATTGCCATCGGTCCTGGACAAGTGAGCAAAATTTCGAATTAATCTGACCTTTTAAAAAGGGTAAAAACATTGAATTCAAAGATTACGTCACATATAAAAGGGTGTTATAAAAATAGTACTGGTGAATTTAGAATTCTGAAAAGTTCTAGAAGTTTCCTAAAAAACTGTTCTGCTTTTATACTAAAACAGCATGCGACCAACTCAAGCTAAATGAAAAATAGGTTTTATAGAAAATCAAATTGTTTTATATTTCAAGTCAAATAACTCATCAATTTCTCCTCTTTAATTTATATTCTTTTGTAAACAATGCATTTAATATTTCAGTTTGTACTTTAGTAAATAAAATTGAAATTTATCTTGGATTACACGAAGTTGCTTTTTTAACAGTGATGACACGCAATTACAAACATCACAGCACCCCCCCCCCTCAAAAAGAAAAAGAAAAAACCACGAAAAGGAATAGGTATTGCGTTACACGACTATATTTAAACAGCCTAGCTGCTGCTAGTCCTAGGATTAGAATGATAGTGTCCCTCTCTTGAGTCCGCTAGGGAACATTGTTGAATCAGTTGGTTTGAATTTTAAAACCGATACACATAGAACACAAATAGATTTTCATCAAATTATATTTGTGTTGGGGCATTTTTTTATATAAAAAATTAAAAATCCAAGTTCTTAAAAATTAAGTGAAGAAAATTTTAGTACTAAAAATCAAATCTAGTAATTGATATGAAAGAAAACGATATCGCGAAAGGAACAACAATTCGTAGCAGGTAATGAAATAAATATCGGAGAATTTAATTTTAAAAAAAAATAATAAAAGTGATAGCATACGTGACAAAAAAAATTCCGACTCTTAACATTAAAATTTCAAGTGAAAATCAGACAATCCCATGAGTATATTTTAAGATTTAACAAATACACACACTCCAGTATATCCGAAGAAATACTTTACATCTTTAGTAAACTAAAATAAATCAACTCTGATTTCAGTGGCGTAACGTACACCCCCGTATGGCGGAGGCCCAAGATTTTCTAGGGGGTCAAAAGTCTGACTGACGCCAAGTACGAACGGTTTTGCATTTCTTTATAAGATGATCTGGCCTGGGTCCCATAACTTGAATCTTCAGGAATAATAATATTCTCCGGTACGCCCCTGTCAGGCTTAAGAAGTCCGATTTCACACATATATGACTTTTATCGCAAAATTGGTGTCAGGAAGGGGGAAAAAAAACGCTGTTTTCTTTTCTATAGCACAATGTGCACCTATTCAACAGGTTTTCTCAACATAAAAATTATACATTAGATAAACGCCCCAAAAAACGGTTATTGTTATAGATCTCACAATCCGAAAACATAGTCAAACGGCACCTTAGCATGAGGTGAGAGGAAGGTTTTCAAAGAGGGTTAATTTTAGATTCAAAAATGAAGAGGACGTAAAAATGTGGGCGTGGAGAGGGGAGGATTTTTCTCAACATAAAATTACAATATTCTTGTACAAAATTCACAAAAACTGAAAAAAGTTTCACTTCCGAATTTAATTTTGAAAAAAGCATTTTGTGTGTGTGCATATATGAAATATTTATTCCAATAATCAATGGCTACATATAAATAAATAAGAGGCTCGCAATGTATTCGCTACATAATATTTAAAGAGCAAGAGGAGAGGCGTAATACATGTCTTTTAGAGTCGCGGAGTTGGATTGTTTTTTCACGTCACACTCTGAAACACGAAGACTTCTGAAGAAAGTCCTCATAGTTTTGAAAACATAGTCATGAGGCGAGGATGACACCTGAGCTGGCACACAGCTCTCCACACTTCTACACCACGCCAACCTGAGGACTTTGAGCCGACAGACTTAACGCGCGTCAGCTTCTCTGCACGGTGGATCTTCAGCGGCACCAGGACTCAAACCCGCGACTCACAAGTCACGATTACTCCCCTGATTTAACTTAACTCAGTGGCGCAACAACCCATGAGGGCCAGGGCCTACTATGCCCATATCAGTATACGTGACTAGGGCCCTGAGGTGCATGAGCAGATGTTAGGATCAGGTGGTCAGTCTGACGTGAAACCCCCAGTGTTAAGTTCCCAAGGAAGCTTGGTATTCATTTATCGACCCAATGAAAGGATGAAAGGCTAGTCGACCTTGCCCACCCCGAGATTTGAACCTCGGACCTGTGATGTGGAAGCGCGATGCATTACCACTCAGCTACTGGGCTTACAATGATTTAGTTGAGTTACTTATCAGACACTAAAATTGAATAACAACGATATTTCAGTAGCTATTGCATATTTATCATCATCAAAACATATAGCCATCTAATACTTAAAGCAAAGATAAGTTTGGCTGCTTTACGCGAGGAATAAATTTAATTTTAAAAACATAACGGAAAAATCTCTTCAAAGTATACAAGTGGTTATTAAACGATTAACTGGTGTATTATAAATTAATTTACATGCATCAAGAAATGACTGAAAATACAGTAGAACGTCGTTTATCCGAACGTTTATTATCCGGAGAGTCAAATATCCAAACCAAAGTCCGAATCCGTTTTCGAACAGTGCAATACTCAACATTTGTTTCCCGTGAGGCCAAAAGTGACAGGAAAACCCAAGGTGAGGGATATATGTAGAATTTCATTTGTGTGATTTGGTTAACATCTGCGCGGAATATTAGATCTGTTTGTTTCTCCAAGTGAGGGGGTGTATCCGTTCACTTTTGTTGGCGTAGAAACCTGGATGGCATGCGATGCAGAAGACTGGATTTCAAATGCTAAATAATGATGAGATTGTGATTTCCGTGCAAGAAGATTCCGACCCTGTCGACGATGAAACGGATGAAGACGAGGACAACAACAACGAAAGCAGCAAATGCTGACGCGTTTCTGTGTTAGAGACAGCTATAGAGTGGTACGAACAACAATCAGAGTGCTGTCCTACTCAACTACTGCTGCTGCTTAAGAGAATCAGAGACTTTGCATTGAAAAAACGAAGGTGTACAATGGTACAGCAAAAAGTAAGTGATTATTTTCCACAATCAGTTGAATTGCGACATTTTGCACCTATTTGGCTTTTTCTTCAAGCACGTTTCCCGCAGTGTCCAGTATCATTCATATACTGCATGGATCGCATTCGGTTTTGGGTTATCCGAACTGTGTCCGGCCCCAATTGATTCGAATAAACGTCGTTCTACTGTATAGAAAAATGTTAAGATAAATGCGAGACCGCAGTTTGTCTCGAGTCTTCAAACAATTCCATTCTCAACTAGGTTTGTTTTTAGAGATGTTTCAGGCTCATAGATAGTTTATTAATGTCGCAGAACTTACACGAGGGTTATTCGCTACGGACCTCGTATTTCTGAACCACGGTCAAGTTATGTCTGAAGTGTGGTTCTCCATTCTCTAACCCCCCTTTGGGATGCATGTTAGCAACTGAGCCTTTGCAGACACGAAAGTCTCCGAAGAGTGAGAGCCATTTCGTGGTAAACTTCTGTAATAATATTCTACCTATATATATAGCTAAGACTTTTTTTTACAGAGTCTGAACCAGAATTATAAAAATATATAATTTAGAAGTTGATTTATTCATATTTTATTACATTAGAGTAGATAACTTTAACAAAATACATCGGTTATTACTTCAATTGATCGTAACTCTGAAAATAACGTGTAGTTTTGTTCAAACTTTTTAGTTCAACCCCGATATAGAAGCCTTAACTATATACAGTAGAACGTCTTTTACCCGAACGTTTATTATCCGGAGCGTCAAATATCCGAACCAAAGTCCAGATACGTTTTCGAACAGTGCAATGCTAAACATTTGTTTCCTGCGAGGCCAAAAGTGACCGGAAAACCCAAGGTGAGGGATATATGTAGAATTTCAGTTGTGTGATTTGGTTAACATCTGCGAGGAATATTAGGTCGGTTTGTTTCCAAGTGAGAGGGTATATACCTGCTCTTTTGTTGATGTAGAAACCTGTATAGCATGCGATGCAGAGTGAGTGAATATTAACGTCCCACTGTTCAGCTACACGAGGGCTTATGGGGACGGTCCGAGTAATTTTGAAACATTGTCCAGTGACGCGGATGACACCTGAGCTGGCACCCCCTCTCCTAACTACCACACCACACCAAAGGGAGGACGTTTGAGCTCTCGACAGATTTTATGTGCATCGCTCCCCTACACGGCGGGTCTTCAGTGGTACTGGGATTGAACTCCTGACATGCTAGCCACGATCCGATGCCTAGATCACTTGGCTACCGCGGCCACGCATGCGATGCAGAAGATAGTGGATTTCAAATGCTAAATAATGACGAGATAGTGACTTCCGTGCAAGAAGAATCCGACCCTGTCGACGATGAAACGGATAAAGAGGACAACAACAACGAAAGTAGCAAATGCTGACGCTTTTCTGCGTTAGAGACAGCTATGGAGTGGTACGAACAACAATCCGAGTGCTGTCCTACTCAACTGCTGCTCAAGAGAATCAGAGACCTTGCAGCGAAAACACGAAGGTGTACAATGGTACAGCGAAAAATAAGTGATTATTTTCCACAATCAAGGTAAAATTGTGACGTTTTGCACCTATTTGGCTTTTTCTTCAAGCACATTTCCCGGAGGTGATGATTTTCAATATTTGTATAGTGTCCAGTATTATATACTGCATGGATCGCATTCGGTTTTCGGTTATCCGAACAATCGCGTTTCTGAACGGTGTCCGGTCCCAATTGATTCGGTTAAATGACGTTCTACTGTATAGGCAAAATATTATAGAAGCATGTTTCATATAAAGAGAATGTTTTGAAAATATATATCATTCTTTCTTCACACATTTTTCTTGCCAAAAAATAGCATTGTGATAATTTTTTCTGGTAATAACATTTTTCAAACAATTTTACATGTATGTTTGAATTAACCTGACAAAGAATATCAAAAAATTATCCACTTGTACATTTTCTTAAAATCACAGCTCCGAACGTAGTTAGTCACCTTAATTCTACCATAATTTCCCTAACGCTACATTACACAAAAGTTGTGAGGTTCAGTTGCATTAACATACATCTTCTAACAAAATCTTTATTGAAAACGAATTTCGAAATTCTACCTTTCTGCAATTCAAGAGGTTGCCACTGAACTATCACGATCTTCACGTTTTGAATGTTCAAATAAATAAGTAAATAAAAAATATGAAAATGTAATCATTTTTTGAATTTAATCCAGAAACCCTTTTCTTCCGGTTGAAGCACAGTATAATCTCGTCTGAGTCAATATCTTATTTATAACAATGCCCTTCAACTCAAGAGGAAAAGACCACATTGCTCTTGTGTAACAAACAGTTTTTATCTTTACAACATTTTTTGACATTTTATCTACTTTAGTGACATTTTATTGATTAGATGTTACGTAATAAATTTGCGATTCGAGCTTAAAAGGAATTTTATTATAACAACTATCATTGTCAGTTTTGTTTCTTTTTTGTCCCTCTATTGCACAATACATCGCCATATCTAGTAGAAATTTTTTTTTTATTCACTTATATTTTCCATCGCTTTTTTTCTTTTGAAAAAATAACTTATTTTTATATAGTAACGTAAATCGTACTAAACATCGCTGTAATTCAACGTTTTTCCAATTTATGATATATTTATATTATGTATATATATATTACCGCTAAAGTGTATAATTCAGTTATTTCACAGAATAACTGAAGGGGTCCGGACGCCCCCCAAAGCCCTTGAATTTTTTTCCTTTGATAATCCTATATATATAACATAAAATTTACTTAAGTGCTTGTAATTAACAATTTATTGTAATAATTAATGCTAATTATTAATTCAATATATTTTTTACTGTTTTTTGTTAACAAAATCGACAAAATCAGTAGAATCAATTGGTGTTGTCTTGAGGTATGATACGAGTTGGGGGACTTTCGACCATGCCCCCCCCCCTTCCCCGTGGGAAATGTTTTTTGAGTGCTACTGCTAAAGATAGACCGTTTAAGGAAAAAATAAACGATTTCAAAATCATTTTATAAATTAATTGATTATTAATAAGGAAAAGCGGATATAATTTATTATACTCATATGGGGCTAACATTAGTTAAACAGAAAGGAAAATAAAAGATGTTTTGCATCTGACACTGGCACAATTAACTTTCTACTCCTTGAACCTCAAGGATATCATAATGCTGGAGTAACCAATAGTCACGAGGTACTTTTTTTCTGTGCTGTTTTAGCGTTTTTTACTTTTGCTATCCAAGTTAATATTTTTTCAAGAAAAAGCGCAGCACTTTTTACCTTTGCCCCACACTTTTATTTAATAAAGATTCAAATCTCTCTCATTGATCCTTATTTAACAGGTTAGTCTTCCATTTCTGCAGAAGTGATTACTAGAAAAGAGGTTGCAAAAATATTTGTTAATCCGAAATGTAAAACGCTAACATATATACACCGCCTAAATATTCTATGCTTAAAAGCAACGGAATGAAGGGTACACCTCATTGCAAAGCAGCTAGAAGTGGTTCAAAACTGATTAAAAACAACTAGAATCGGTTCAAAGAACTTTCGAGTGCTGTTTTAAAACATATTCGATAATCAATCGTTATTCTACAGAATATCTAATTAAATCGTTGTTTTCAATAATTTTATATACTTTAACTTACTTGTTTAGTTATTTCATAAAATACCTAGTTATTCTATAAAACAACGGATTTCACACTTTAACGGTAACAGTTATCAAATTTTTTATCATATAACAATTTAAAAATAAAAATTATCCATCTCTTTTGATACATAAAAAATATTTCACACGGTATCTTTCTAATTTATAAAAAATATAAGATGACTTACAAATTTAAATTTTTACTTGTTTTTATTTTCCCCATATAATAAATAAAAATATAACTGAGAGGCAGGGTTGGATACTTACCATTTAACTTTTTAAAAATAAATGCTTAAAAATACAATAACAACTTTGATACAACTATTGTATGCTACATAGATCCAGTACAAATAAAATGTATATAAGTAAATTCATCTGTTTCTTGATCTTGTTAAACATAAAAGTATAGACTATGTTGATCTTTTTTTATTTTCGAAATCGTTTTCTTAAATATTACCGTTATTTTTTTTTCTGTTAAAATTTTTTTGAACTTTATGACAATAATTCAAAATTAATAAAGATGTATTTCCAAACTTTCCCAAATTTTGCAATATTTCCTTTATTCAATTCTTACTATTAGCTCACACTCTCTCTCTATTTATATATTTATCTTGTTCCAATTTTCTATTGTTAATAAAATTCTTTCTATTCATCCAATCAAGTTCAAGTTTTTTAAAACTTGTAGTGGATGACATCTGATGTTAATAGTTTTTTTTCAAATTTTAATTCATTAATTACCGGTTAATTAATTAAATTAACTAACGATTTTCGACGCCAAATGACAAAAGTTGGCGTCGAAAACCGGTTTTTCAGCCAAAAACTTAAACATAAAATAACATAACCACTCAAACAAACAAAAATTGATTTTGTAACATTTTATGTAATTGTAATGAAAATATTACTTTCAAAATCTTTTTTTTTGGTGTGATATTAAGCAAGAAAATAATTTGCAGATATCTTGTAAAATAATTTCCAGTGACCAATATTGTACAGGTTTAGTAACTAAATTTACCAAAACTATATCTGTTATCTTATTTAAACAGAAAATTCCTTTTTGCTAATCAGCAAACAGTCATGAGATTTTGTTTGACATAACGTGATAAACTTTTAATGCATACAACTAGCTTTCATGGCCCGGCGTTGCACGGGCTTATACCAAGGGTATAACTTAATCCCCATGTTAATTTCCTCCTTTTATTCTAACGCCAACACTTTTGTGGGGTTTGACGCGTACGATGTGAGTGCATGACCCGTGAGTGCGTGTCATGGCTTTGTTGCTTAAAATTTTCCCTTCTCTTCACAAATTCTCGATCCTAGTACCACTGAAGACCCACCGTGTAGGGGAGGGATGCACGTAATCGAGAGCTCAAACGTCGAGGTCCGTCAAAAAATTCTCGAATAGGCAAACAGGGTTAATTTTAAAATCACCCACTCACTTCAACGATATTGATTCATATGAGAAAAAATCATAAAATATGCAAAACATCATTGTTTTGTAAAAAAAAAAGTTGTTTTTTTCCTATAAAATTCTTTAAAGAAATATAGTTTTTGGCATTTTATTTTTTTAATCATTGATTCTAAATGATCAATGACTTTTTTAAAAATCATTTTCATTTAAATGCATCGATATTTATTCATTTCAGAAGAAATCATAAAATAGGCAAAGTATTATTATTTTGAAAAAAAAATCCGAATCGTGACAAATAAATGATGTTTGGTATTTAATTTATTCAATCACTGATATTAAAAGAGCAAAGTATGAATCCTTTTAGTTCAGATGGTTTACTTATCATAGTTATAAGAAATCCTTATACGTAACGATTGAAAAATTTCGATTAATGATTTACAGAAAACAATTCTTTTTTACTTAAAAAAATGTATATTTAAAGCAACAAAGAAAACGTTCTGATATAATATATTACGAAAAACCAAGCATATTCATTATTTTAACAATAATTATTTTCTTAGAGCTTAAAATAATACAAAGGGTTTGTGTGTATGTGTGGTATTTTCATTTGCCAATGAATCGTTATATACTGGTAGCTAAAGTATAGTCCAGAAAACTATAATCTATCGTTTTATCCAGAAAAAAAACAGATTATACAGTGTTGTCATTACATAATTAATCTAGTAATGAATAACGGAAAAAATATTGCAACATCAAGTTTGACCTTGGCCACTGACCGTTAAACAGAGGGGGAAAAAATAATAATAATGATTCTCGCGCATGCGCAAAGCCTTTAGAATGTCTAAAAGTTTTCATTATTTTTTATGGCTCAATTTTTAATTGAAAATTCCAAGTTTTCACATATTGATTGGAAACAACAATAATTTTTGAAGAAAAAAGGTTACAAAAATAATGCTTATATTATTTCTCGCAAAAACTTTATTTTACGAAAATCACAAAAAAAATCTTAAAAATCCGTAATTTTTAAGCGAAATCGACACACGGGAAAAAATTTAATGCAATTTTTTTTTTCAATGAAGAAATTATTAAATGATTGATTTAAGTATTTTGAGTGTTTTATTACAATTCGTTCAAAAAAGTTTTCGGCTTATTTTTTAAATCACTGATTCTGAAAGTTTTAAAAATCATTTTTATATAAACGCAACGATATTGATTCATATGAGAAAAAATCATAAAATATGCAAAACAGCATTGTTTTGTAAAAAAAAAGTTGTTGTTTTTCTATAAAATTCTTTAAAGAAAGATAGTTTTTTCCCGGAAATGAAACTAAAGCATTTTTAAAAATAGTTGTATGCTGGAAAAAGAACAGAAAGTATAAATTTTTCAAATAACAAAATTTCACTACTATTTTAATTCTTGAAGTAAAATTGTGAGAATTTTTTAAAATATTCGACACGGGGGGAAAAAAGTTTCATGCAATTACGCATTATTTTAAAGTAAACTATAAGTTTTATGAAAGAGAACAAAAATTTCGATACTGATAAATATTTTAAATGAATCTCAGAAATGCATTGAATGCATTTTAATTTTTAAAAAATATATTAATTTAAATCCATTATCAATAAATACTAATAAAAAAAATTCTACAGATAGCTCTTGAAACGTTTGGAGATGTTTGATTAAACATATATAAGTGTTAAAAATCCACTTTTGGGGGAAAACCTAGTTATATGCTAACATTCACGGAAAAAAACATTCAAAAAGAAAAAAATACTATTTGATAAAAACATTTAATTTTTTTAATTTTAATTTTATAGTTTTTCATTCCACTCTGTGTTAAAATTATTTAAACACGTATCTGCGGAAAAAATTATATTATACAAAACTAACTTATTAATTATTTTTAATAAAATTGATTAAAAATGCTCATTTAGCAATTAATTGTGACATACCATTTGCTTACATAATGGCAACACTGAAAATGAAGTAAATTTCAGATCAGTGGGGATGCAGCAAGTGAATTCAATCATTGAAGAAGAGAGAATTAATTTACGGGTGGGAAAAATAAGCAGAAATGAACAAAATCGAATTGTTGAAAAAGATAGAAATTACTTTGAATGATTAAAAATCAGAAAAAAATCTTTTTGAAGGCAAAAAAAAAAAAAAAAAAAAAAAAAATGAAAAGTACATTAAAATAACAGAGGATCATGTTAAAATAAGTATTTATCAGTAAAATTAATTTACGTGGGAAAAATAAGCAGAAACGAACAAAATGAAATTCGGTAGATTCGAACCCAGACAAGAGAAGGATTTAGATGTTTTGCGAAACCGACGCGCTCTAGACAACCACGCTATGGAGCCCTATAGCAGAAGTGAAAATAGAGGCGATACTAATCAATGGGAGGTTCAAATTGAATTTAATTTTTAATTGAGGGGATCCGTAATTTTGAAGCAATTTTTTCAATCTTCGTATATGTTACGGATAATATTACTGTACACACGGAAAAAAGGTTTTGTGAGATTACCTTCATAAATGACGAAGTTATTCAATGTGAAGTAAAAATTAAGACTACTTTTTAAAAATTCTATAAAAAAAAAGTTTTGGGAATTTTATTTTTTAAATGAATGGATCTAAAAGAGAAAGGCTTGAAGTTAATTAGTGTAGAATATCGATTTAATAACACGAAAAGTAATTCATACCCAACGATTTAGAAATAATTTCCATAAAAAAGCATCCGTTTTAACACTATTTTAAAAAATTCGAAAAAAATAGAAAATATCGTTATTTTACAAAAAAAATTACACCGTGTCGTGGCGAAATAAATGATCTTTCCGATTCTGTAATTATTTTTTGTCTAATTTCGACACCGAAAATCGGATGACAATTTTAATATGGTGGAAAACGTAAGATTACCGCTCGGCCGAAACGGAAGGGAAGTTCCGCCCAGTAAGCAACCGGCAGGAGTAAAACAATTCGGCGTTTTAAGGTTTTTAATTAATATCTTTTTAACTAATTACAATATCGGAATATAAATAGGCAATACGGCTTCCCCGGAAAATTCCCGATCTTCTGCGTGGTGATGTTCGTGAGAAGATAGACGCACATAGATAGATACATAGATACGTTTGTTTACCTTCGAATTTTAATAGTGTAAGATTAAAACAATTCTTGTTACCACAGTTTGGTTCCTAAAGCATCACTTTTAAAATTTATAATTTCTATTTATAAATATATTAACTTGGGAGTAAATTATAGTTTTTTTAAGATTTTTTGTTTTGTTTTTGAAAGGGTGACGAGCAAAATTAATAAAATTGTACTGTTAATTTTTTTTTTTAAATTTCATTAGAGGAAAAAATTTAAGGATACTTCTTAAATTTTGAAAATAAATGAAATAAAATGGCTTGACAAATTTTGTATCACTTTGTTATGCTAGATTCTTTGTGTGTGCATGTGTGTGTGTGTTAACTTTTAAAAAAAACAAATAATTTTCATTATTTCAAAAAATAATGATTAAACTTTTGTGGATAGTATAGTTTTTTTGTGTTCGCTTTTTTGAACTTACTTCAACAAATTTTTAAATTCATGACACTAAATTGGAGGGGAGGGGATTTTCTAAGGAATGTATGATACATAAAAAAAAATTCAAGAAGATTTTCCCAAGACATTATGCTTTTTTTCGCAGTATGCTCTACCCTTAGTGCTATGCTTAAAATATATATTTATCAAAATCAAATTGCATGAAGTTTACATTTTATATAAAGCTATATTTATATTCCTAATTTAAATAATCAATTTTTCTCAATTTTATCTCCAATATGTAAATTTGCATAACCTTTGATAGATTATTTAGTAATGTCACATTTTAAAGCTAAAAAAGGGCTATTGGCAATGGACCTTATAATTTTAAACCACAGTAACATGATGATGACAAAAACTGAGCTCTGTGTGTGTGTGATCTCCCACCCTCCAAATTTTCACATTGCACTAATGTGAGAACCTTGAACCTCAAAAGACTTAATATACATCAGCTCCTATACACAGGAGGTTAACAACCTCTGGAATGCAATTTTATTTTTAATGTTTTATAATAAATGTCTGCAAATTAAACACATTTTAAAAATACTGGTTTTAGATAATTGTTTCCCTGATAAGAGAATACAAAATTGGCAATGTATATCGAAAAAATAGATACAAGATAGATTTTTAATCATATGGGAACTTTTTTATAACTTAAATGCCATGTATATAATATTTAATCTGGTATTTAACTGCCAAGGATAAGTTGTACAATTTTCTCCCCAGTGCCACCATTTTTCATACAAGGGTGTGTAGTTATGAGGTGTATTGGGAGAAAAAACAGGCATAAATAAGCAAATCCTTCACAAACACTGTCAAGTTCATAGTATAGTATCAAAGTCTTCAGAATAACTTTATAGATAGAAGCACAATTCAAAAATTCTAAATTCAGATAAGCATATAATATAGGACAGGGGCAGTTAACGCACCAACTGAGCAAGGTGTATATGCAGTAGCGCACACAAGTGAGGGGAACCGGCCTGGGCCTTCACCCGTCGCCCTTTATTTTTTTCAATTGATTATAATCCTATGCATTCAGTAATGCAAAATTTAATTGTTTTAATAATTTATTTTATTAATGAATGCTAATTATTTATTCAATAACTTATTTCTTTCTGTTTTTTGTTCTTGACAATTGGCAAAATCAAAAGAATATGTCTGGCGGTGTATTTGGAGTATGATACGAGAATGGAGTGGATTTCTAACCTTCCATCCCCCCCCCTCCTTCTAAAATTCCTGTGTGCACCATTGCATGTATATATATATGCTGGTAGCACTAAAGGGGGTAAAGAAAGGAGGTTTTATTGCCTCAAATGCTTTGTTTTATTTTGTACACATTACAAGCACTTTTGTCTTGGTAAATTAATCTTCACACACAAATGTTCTGAATTATATAAATTGTTAATTGATAGAAATTAATAAAAAAAATTTTTTTTAAAAATATAACTCATAAAAATTTTAATTATTATTTTTTTGTTAATTTTGTACAGAACATACATATATTTTCCTATACTTTTACCATCAGTTTAGTAGCTTTAGAAAACTCCATTCAATGCAGGCTATAGCTTGCTTACATAAGCATCAGTATGATCTGATTTACATATGCCATTAGGTTGATTTAAAAAAGGGAGGGGAAAAATTGAGTTGCAAGATTCAATCCGAACAAATTACATTGTAAGTTAAATAAAAGCTTGTAATATTCTACAAGACAGCAAGCTTTTTTGGATCTTAACTACAATAGTGAGCAAAGCTTACGCAATTAAATCATTTTTCTGCATACAACCATTAAGTTGCAAAACAATACCATTTTGCAAGCAGTGTAAATAAAAAACTCAACAGAAAGATGTATATTGTTAGTATCGCTAGTAACACTTTAGAAAATTAATGGATAGCGCGAGACTTAAGATATTAAATTATTATTTATTTTGTTTACAGCTACTAATTACACTACGAAGGCTGTTCAGAAAGTATCGATACTGAATTTATTCTATTTATTCCAGAAAACCCCTAGCGGAGGGACTGTGCGCATCATGCATGCGCATATTTCACCTTGTCTCACAAAATTCGACAGGTCTGTACAGTGCGCCGTTCAGTCACACTGACTTCTTTCACGTGGAGTGTTTGTGTGCATTCGTCAAAAAAAGAAAATGCGTGAAAACACGGATCAGCGAATCTGTATCAAGTTTTGCTTTAAGCTCAGTAAAATGGGCCCCGAAACCTACGAGATGATGAAAACAGCATTCGGAGATGAGGCGATGAGTCGTGTTCGGGTTTTCGAGTGGTTCCGGCGATTTAAGGAGGGTTGTCAATCAGTGAACAGTGATCCCCATTCTGGATGCCCATCCACCTCTCGCAATGAGGACAAGATTGCACAAGTGAAGGCTGTGGTGCGCTCTGGTCGTTGTTTAACAGTCTGAGAAATTGTACAGGAGTGTCACATTTCCATAGGATCATGTGATGAAATTTTGAGAAAGGACTTGAACATGCGTCGAGTGTCTGCAAAGTTTGTGCCACGTCTCCTCACTGAGGATCAGCAATTCCAACAACTGGCAACATCATCTGATCTGTTTCAAAGTGCAAGCGACGATCTGGAGTTCATGAAGCTCATCATCACTGAGGATGAGTCGTGGGTTTACAGATACGATCCCGAAACAAAGCAGCAGTCGTCACAATGGAAAACCCCTGGTTCTCCTCGGCCAAAGAAAGCACGGCAGGTGCGATCAAAGACATGTTGATTGTGTTTTTCGATGCAGATGGAATTGTTCATCATGAGTACGCTCCCCAGGGCCAGAGAGTGAACAAGGAATTCTACTTGGAAGTCATGAGGAGATTAAGAGAGGCTGTTCACAGAAAACGACAGGTGTTGTGGGCGTCCTCTCACTGGATGCTTCATCATGACGGAGCCCCAGCGCACACAGCCAATCTTGTGCAGCAGTTCCTGACAAAACACGGAACAATCCAAGCAGCACATCCTCCCTACTCGCGGTTTTGGCGGTCAACAACCTTCTGGAGCTGATCTGACATATGTCAGATCAGCTCCAGAAGGAGAAGGTTTCTTTCAAGATAAGAAACATTTGCTAGTTTCTTCATTCATTAAGTACTGCATTGTGCCTCAATAGTATGAAATAAATGTCTCCTAGCTCATTTTTTTGCAGAATTAAGGGAGTCAAAAAAGAAAAAAAAAGTACTGAAAAATCCAGCATGTAAGGCACACAAAAAATATCAAAATTTATGGGTACACATTATATGCCAGGTATAAAACTGAGAGCTTTGAAAATAAAAAAGGATGAGCATAGAAAAAAAATTAGGCTTCTATTTATATCGAATACTGTTTATTTATAAGAAATGGCATGCCTTATAAACTTAAAGGGTTGTAGTTCCCAGGAGAAAAAAGATACTATTTTTTTTTTCTAAAGCTTGGAATATTACCTCAAAACATAAGAGAATTGTACACATACATTTCAGGTTTCTTCATAAAAAAAAGGGAATGCACATTATGCGGCAAATATACCTTAAAATTAAAAATTGCAGCTTGATGGCAGATGTGTATGTTTATACGCCAGATTTTATGGTACTTAAATTTCTCACACTAAGAGTGTAGCTCCTATATATTTTTTATTTCTGAATTAACAATAATTACAGAATGATAAAAACATTTTTCACAATTTACAAGAAGTTTTAAGATATGAAAAACATTACAGTACTACTGAGGAAATAACATCTTTGTTATTTTCCTAAGTAAAAAATTACTGTTACCTAAAACAAAACCTTCCCATCTTCTCCCAAAGTTTGTACATGTTGTACACATTATGCCTGTTTTCAAAAACTAATCCCGTAACATCTTTTTCAGACTTACATTAGTGAATGATTAAACTAATAGTAAGAGTATTTCACAAATTATAGTTTTTATTGAAAAAAATCGGTTTATCGATCTTTCCTATTGAGTTTCTTTTTTTTTTTTCAGCTTCTCTTTTAAAGTTCAGAATAGGTACACATCTTTGCTGAATTTATCAAAGAAGCATTCATATTTTGCCTACAATACATTATATATCAGAAAAAACAAACCAACTCTTTGTTTGTGGCATAAGTAATGATATTCAGAATTATGTTGAAAAAAAGTAATATCAAATTCATTTTGTAGTTAAAACTTAATTTTAATTATAGTAATCTAATTTACAATCATCAATTTAAACCCTCAATTTAACTTTCATTATTTTTATCCACTACTTCACTAAAAAAATATGCCTTGCTCAAAAAGAAAATTAAAAGTCAAAAATTTATTTTATCTATTGTTTAATGATAGTGATAGAAATAATAATTTAAAGAAACAATTCTGTAAGTGTAGAAAAATAGAGTTCAGTAAATATGGAACTAAAAAGTCAAAAAAACAAAAAAATTATGAACTGTGTAATTTTTAAAAACGTGCAATGAATATACAATGTATTGCAATAAAAATATAAGGATGATAAAGAGACATATGTTTATTAATTCAACTTTTAGTTTTAAATCAAATACATGCGAATAGTATTGGATATATATGTTGATATAGGATTATACTTTGATATATTTTAATGATAACTACAAAATTCATTCTTGTAAATTTTTGAGAGATGTAACATTTACTCTATACCTAAGATCACAAGCAATTGCATAACTTTTTGTTTATTTATGTTTATCACAACAAACATTAAGAAATCATTGATACAGCAAAAGTTTATAATTGTCAATTTAGAAACCAAAATGGGATTAATTTTTGTTGCTTAGTCTTTTCTAGACTTAACTAATTTTTTTTCTTTTAAGAAACATTTTAACTGTCAAAAAGAAAATATTTGTATTCATAACTTTTTCTGGTACTTGTGTATTATCGCAACATATCAGCGACATTATATGAGACGAAGCACGTGGATGCCAATTCAGGACGTACAACACATAGGATATTGGGGTGCCATCTTGGTGAGTTATTAATAGAGTTGGCGATTGTTGCAAATAATACGGAAATACTCTTTTTTTTAAGTTTCACACCTCTAGTTTATGATAAAACTAGAGTGGTGTAACAGACATTAAAGAAATGCCAATTATCACATAATTTTTTAGCTTAATAAAAACCATCAAGACACAAAACTGATAAAAAAATTTTTCAATAAAACCTAAATATGTGTTAAATAACTTTGATATTTAAATAAAATATTTAAAAAATTTTTAAAAATATTTTTACTTGTATTTTGTTGAAAAGACTGAAGCGATAAAAATAACTTATCAAGATCGAAATGCTATTTTAGTAACTTTTAAAAAAATAATTTGTCAAACCATTAATATTTAACGCAGGTATGAAATTTGACATGCATTCCATAAAGCACTTTAGTGATAGAACTATCAACAAATGTACAATACATTTTGAATGTTTCAGTGGCTAGAATGTTTGGTAGATGCCAAATTAAATTTACATTCTTCCACACCCAATAGAAGTTCTCTTCATGTCTAATTTCAATGTTTTGAGGTTGTCGATGATTTAGACTTCCCAAAAAGAATTCCTCAAGACAGATTACACACATATATGTTTTCTAAAGTATTTTGGAAGAACAAGTTTTAAGAAATTTCAAAATGTAGCTAGTTTGAAAAAAGCAATTTTTTTGTTAGGTGGATATAAAGAATTCGGTACTTACATATTAGCATCACTGCAGCCAAATTGGTGCCATATAAATCAAGCCATTTTCCACCAAAATCTGACTGTGTGATCGATTTTTTTTGTATAAAATACATTAGAATCTTTTTATTTTGATATCATGGCATGAGTCGCATGGTGCCAATTTTGCTGTGATGACGCTAATATGCAAGCACCAAGAATTCCATTCCTTTCCTTCATGAATGACTAGAGGCTCAATAATTTAAAACTAAAAGAATGTAATGATTAAATATACAGAAAGTTATACAGCAAAATATCAAACTTCAAAAATTTGCTATTTACATGTAAAATCAAATTATACTTGGGTATTATGATTACATGGCAACTTAAAAACCCCTTCCTTTACATATACTATAATATCAAAAGTAACAACTTTGTTCAAGCATAGTTTAAAGAGACTGCTATTTCTACAAAATAACAGTGTTGTAAGAACTAATAATACGTACAATTTATATGATACGAAAATAAGACAGTATGTCAATATTAATATATACAAACTACAACTCTAAATTTTCAAATGAATAAAAAATTCACCATGCTCTTTGGCATAATCTTCGAATATGCTTAATGAATAACTGAAGAAACAAAATTTTCAAGGTATTGGTAATAATCAGTTTGTAACTTACCATTACTTGATTTGAGATCTCGGTGTATCAAGGATATGCAAGCTTCTGAATGCAAGTAGTGCATCCCCCTGGCAATCTGTATAGCCCAACTGACAAGCACATTAGGTGGAATCTTACGTCCACTCAAGACTCTATTAAGAGAGCCTCCTTTGGCATATTCCATGACAAGACACAAATTTGGTTCTTCAAGGCAGACCCCTTTTAATGTGACAATGTTTGGGTGATTGAGCAGCCAAAACAATTTGGCTTCTTGGCGTACATTCTCTATAGTCACACTGATGTCCTCATCTGGATCCTGGCGGGCAGCTTTGACAGCTACTTCTTGCTTTCTCCAATAGCCCCTATACACTTTACCGAACCCGCCAACACCAATCACCTCTTCCAGTTCTAATTCTGAAAATCTGATGGTAAAGGGTCTGCCGTCGTTGTACATGGGGCGCACATTATTGACATCGATGAGAGTGACAAAATTGCTGGGGAAGATCCCTACTTTATCACAGATCTTCCCCGTCCACCATCCTTCGTCTCCAGATATTTTGGAATCTTTTGACAACACCTCCACTTGCTCGCCTCGATGAAGTGACAACTCGTCCTCACCCGATGCCTCGTAATCGTAAATGGCAGTCCAAAGCTTCGTTTTCTCGCCGATTCCATGATTCTCTGTGACATTAGAATGCAGAGATTCCATAGAAAAACGAATGAAATCTGGCATCCGTTGCAAGTAACGAGCTCAGCAAACGAAAATCAAACTTGTGTTTTTTCTCTCTACTCTGCCTTCATGTTATCTTGTGTCTCATAGTGTTAGACGCTTTAGGCCTAGAAAGCGCCTATTATAACAGAAACTTGTTCATGACAACGAAGAAGTATCGCAAGAATCGATAAATACTTTACACCACACACATGCTATAGCCGCAAAAACAAAGAGACAAAGTGAAAAAAATTTCTACCCACATCCATTTCTGATAGCGAAAGAACCCTGACACCTCTGCGTTCACCCCCATTCAAGTTTACAATTTTATAAAAACTCAGAGAAAGGAGTTGCCACCATATCGAAGCTGATTTGTGGATGTGTCAAAACAAAAGACAAAAATAAAAGCAAGATTCCCTTTAAATCTTTGTTTCATTGAACATTCAATGATTTATTTAAAAATAAGAAATTAATCTAATTTTAAAAAGAAAGGCAATACAGAAATTTTTCCACAAAATTCTGGAGCCAAAATAAGTTAGGCAAAAGTTAGTTTCAGTTTACCTTTTATTAAAATTAAGCAGTAGATTTTGTAGTTTTTTGTTTCTGTAGATCATAAATAAATATAAATGTAGGCTTATTCTATTGTAATTATTCTAAAAGTGTTTAGAAATGAATACATTGTTTTAAATTTCTTGGATTTACATTTTTTTTTTATTTTAACAGATTTGAAGATAAAAGAACTAATCTTGATTTAATTGCTTGTGCATTGGATTAAATATAAATCCTGAATGTTGAATGATTTATTAAACAGTAGAATTGTAGCAGCATATTTTTCTTATTAAAACCTTATATTTATTTCAAAGGCGTCCGCCTTTTGCTTTTGTTCGAAATGAAGTGGCATCAAATCAAATCATTTCGCTGCAGAAACTGAAAGAGATTTATTTAACATGGCAGCGATACACTCCTCAGTACAATGTTTTTGTAGGATGCTGCATAGAATGATTAACTTCAGTTACATCAGATTTTACAACATTATTAGTATATTATCAGCAAAATGATAATGAAATAAACCATGGGTTATCAAACACTAGAGATTTTGCGTCAAGGTGTTTGGGCATCTTTTACAGGGGGTTGGTTTTATGATCCCCGACAGGACCACTTTTGTAATATAGCTCATCTGTATATTTGGTTGCTTTTATTATGTCTCCCATTTGGATTATATATGGTAAGGCATATTTAATTATGTTAATATAATGGCGGTATTTATTATATGTAAATAAATCCTTCAAACTGAACAATAACTACAATGCTTTTGGTTTTGTCAGAGAAGTAAACAAATACATTAAAATAAAGTGATTGCTGTTTAAAGGGATTATATTGTTTAGTTATTAAAAAAATAATTATGTATGATAAATTGAGAAAAAGATAAAAATGCATAATTTTTTCATCGTAAAAATGTGCGCTCTGTGTACGTTAGTGAAACATAATTAATTACATATTTAATCCCTATCCTGATCATCAGTAAACATTATTATGAATTAAATATTTGTTTATTTAATCACTAATATTTATTAAAAAAACATTCTTTAAAGAAATTGTTATATGGTTAGACTAAATTTAAGGTTTTTTTTTAACAGGAAATAATATTTTTTTTCTTCTTGGCATTTTTATGTTGATAAATTTTTATCAATATTAATATTCCAACTGAAGAATAATTTTGATTGAAGAAATTTGGATAAAAAAAAGAAATGGAATATAATGTTTTTTTTTATGTTTAGTTGAATACTTTTTTACTTTTAAAATTTTCTATTGAAAAATAATAAACAAAAGAAAAATGAGTCATACATCTTCTGTGGTAATTGAAAACTGTAATTGATGTATGTTAATTTTTTGTTATTAAAGTTTTATATTCTTGTTTTACTTTAGCATTTTAAGGAGATTTCTTGTCATTGTGTAGTATTTAAATATGCAATTTTTATTGTCCATAAATGTTTCTTTTTGAAAACATAATTGTTGTAATTTTTGTTTTTTAAAAAGGCTTTTTTTTATTTTTCGAAACATATTTTTTTTTCAATTTTATTATTTTATGACACTTTTATTTTGATAGAAAGTGTTGAAGTATTAAATTGTGTTGGAGATTTTAAAAACCTATATTAGATTTTTAAAAGTACATTAATTTTTTTTTTTTTTTACTTTTAGTTTAATTTCCAATGTTTGTGATCATTAAAATAAAGAGTTAAAAAAATATTAAATAAAACATGTTAAATCTCTTTTCAAAACCTCTAAAGTAATATTTGGAACTAATATTTTATATTATGCCAGACAGTTAAATGTGAATTAAGTATATCTGAGTAAACAATCAAAAAATCGGCCTCTAAAATAAAATTGTCTCCAAACACATTCTAAATAATATTGGATGCTTTAGAGCCTGAGTATTGATCAACTTCAGATGTGTGATTGAAAATTTGATTTATATTAGTAAATGTTCAGTTTTTTTTTTATAGTAAGCAGGATAATACATTGCTTTAGAATACCCAACAAACTTCATATGAGAAAATAGAGCTCAATTTGTTCTTGTAAATAAAGCTAATATTAAAGCTGAATTTGTGTTCTATATTCTGTTACATCAAAAGCTCCTTGAAAAAAAATCTAAATATTCAAAATAGTAGATTTAGTAAAAGGAATTAATAAAAGTGCTGGTTGAATTGTCGAATTGGCCACTTATCCCGCCAAGTGTTTTTTGCCAAATCGATAAATGCGGCAAATCTGGTAATCCTCGTGAATTTGTATCAGTGAGGGAGAAGTCAGATCGCAGCGTAAACATGCGCCAAGTTGGCGATTTTTCAAAATTTGGCGGAGCAGTGGCCAATTCGACAATTTCACCAAAGTGCTTATAAAATTATATTGTGAAAAAAGACCTTGTGCATTTAGATGGAAAAAAAATTAATTTTCCTGCATATGCATCTCCATTTCAGGAACTAATTTGATGCAGATTTAAACTTCGCACATGTGAAAAATTTATAAATTATATAGAAATGAGACTTTTTTGGATTCATTATGTAAATCTGATGTAAAGCTGATTTTTATCTTTGCTTGACAAAGTTTGGTGGATATAGAAATATTTTTACTTAAAAAATGGAAGCATTTTTCTTGTGTTTCATAAATGATGCAAATCAAAATATTGTCTTAATTATTTTGATCACATGACTATAACCTAGAGAAGTTAAGAAATTTAAAAAAATCAGGTTTAATGTTTAAGAATCAAATTATAAATGATTATACATATCAAATGAAAAAATAAAATTTATAAATTAATTTCATTGTTCTAAATGTTGATAAATATTGTTTACTGTATCAAAAATTGGTGCAATTGTAATTTTTTTTTTTTTTTTTTTTTGTAATTTTGCATATTTTATTATTTTAGGGTCTTGAATTTTAAATTTTGATGCATTTTCATGAAGTATAAATAAAATATTTGTATATGGTTACTTTTCTATAAAAATAATCAATAGTTATTTCTAAGTAAAAATATTGGTTTGAAATTTATTGTGAGTCATAATGGAAACAGATTTATCTTTTTACATTTGAATTTGTCAAATTTAGTTTACACCTGGATTTTCAAAAATATTTTACGGTAAAATCAAAATTATTAATTTTCCTAAAAGCAATATTCTTTTTAGCAATCTAGATTATTTACAGTTTATATTCCTTGATTGATGTTTCTCTTGGACAGCTCTCTTTAGAAATATGGAAAAAAAATTACATCAAGAAGAAAAGTTATATAACGAAGAATTTTTCAAATTAAAAACGCATATTTTATCAAAAACTATACTCTAAATTAAATAATTTTTTATGACATTTGGTGTAATATGATTAAATATATATATTTTTTAGATTTATTTCATTTGGTTAAATCATTTCAGACATAAAGATAAACAGGAAAATCAAAAATATTTTTGTATTTAGAAAATTTATGCTGTCAGAAAAAGAGGAAAAAGGAAGATATAAGAAAGAAAAACTAGGAAGCTACTAAAAGGAAGTCAAAATATATATGAAATGGATCAGGTGGAGGTAATTAGCAGCCCACGGGCCACATGGGGTCTGCAAAGAGTTCTTATGTAGTCTGCTAAGACAGTCCGAAAATCAGCTTTGAACCAAGATTTCTTTCCTGTGCACAATCAGAGATTCGTCTTTTATTTTTCACTATTGGGAAAACAAAGTACCTGAAAGTATTCTTACTAAGAGATTGTGCATAGAGTTTGGAGGATGAGGTCACACTGGAAGATTTCCACATTTTTAACAAAATTGCACCTAAATTCAATTTGCTCTGTTATCCTATTACTGTTGATACTGATACAGCACCTGATGAGCTACAGCTAGCACATATTGACTTGAAGTCAAATCACATTGTGAAGAAAATGTTTAATGCAATGGCATTGACTTTTACAAATCTTTATCAGCTGAAAAATTCCTGTGTATAAAAAAATTTTATGGCAAAATTGTTCTTTATATTTTAGTCAACCTATTTTTGTGAGCAAAATTTTTCTTGCATGAAGCTCAGCAAGAGTAAATACAGATGCAAGTTTTCTGACATAAACTTGCAGGCTGTGATGAGAATTTCAACAAGCAAGCTCACTCCTAATTTTAAAAAAAATTGTAGAAAAGTAAGATAGGGTACATTTGTCTCATTTCCAGCTATTTTCCCGTCACTGGTAAACTATTTTAGTCACCTTCTACAACATGCATAGACTACGTTTGGACAATTATTACCCCATGCTTACCACACAGGGCGAAAAACATATTTTTTAAAAATAATTATGTTCAGTGTCTTAAAGTATTTTTAATAAATTTTTCTTTGCTTTTATTGGTATCATTTGTGCATAAAAATATTTTGTTGTCTTTTTTTTCCTGAATAAATGAGATACTAATCAAAGTAATTAACTTTGTTTATTTTATTAATCTAACTTTGAGAGGTTTTTTAAATTAGGTATTTCTAATCAGCTTGTTTAATAATTTGACAGTAGAAACTTTGAAGAAAGATATGGAAACCGTTTCTATTTAACAGATTATAATACGAATAAAAAAAAAGAGAGAATATTACAAGATTTAAAAAAAATTGTGATATTATATCTGATATTTTTTTAAAAAAGTAACATGGTATGCGTGATATCTTATAAATTTATGATATCTTAAGTGTAGAGATTGAGATACTTTTATTTGAAAGATATGTTACAAACATTTTTTAAAGTAAAGATTAAATTGTAAGATTATTTATCTGCTTTTTTTCTTTGTTATATTTAATGTTTATCAATATGATAGCCTGAAAAATATATTTTAGAAATTTTATTGTAATATCCCTGCATATATTTCTTTCATCTAAGAGCATTTGGTAATTGGATAATTGCATTCAGTTTTGGAGGTGTGATTCACATTTTTCTCCTACATTCTTCCAATTGCACAAGTGTTTTTGTTTAAAGGTTTATACGGAGGTTATATATTATTTGTGCATGTTATTTTCCCTAAGTAAAATTATATGAATTCACTGAAAACACACACATTTTTAAACAAATCTTTGATGTTTTAAGTATATTTCTTTAATTTTGACTATTTTGGAATAAAAAATTTTAATGTCACAATTGTTTTTACTCTTGGCATATTTTTAGCATTCTACAGAAGATGTGTTACATAAACTAGTTTACTTGATATTATACTATATATATATAATGGCATGGCTCATTAAATTCAACTTATCTGAAATCTATTAATTGATGAAGAGTTAATGTGAAATATTAGTAATCAAAACCAAAATGTGACCTAGGTACTAGATTTAGGTAAAAAAAATATTTGGAAATCATTTACTTTATAGTCTATTGTGGTATAAACACATTATAAGTTTATTTTTAAGAAGAATACAAGTAATATTTTCTGAGTTAATTTTCTCATGTTCAACAAATTTTTAAATTCTTGCATTATATTTTATCTTCTAAAATATTAATTTCACAGATTTTATAAAGCCTCATTGGTACTGTTTTGGTATATTTTCTTAGCCTTGGCTTGTACTAGGTTGCTTTTGATTATTTTTTGTTGAACATAAGAACAACTGATGATTAAAAGTTGACCAAGGCCAATCATCAGAAATATTTTTAAAAAAATGCTTTTTTAAATTTTTTTCTTGTGCAGAAATCTGTTTTCTTTTTCATCAATTGGCTTGCACCTCAATCTGATTACAATTAATTATGATTACAAAATGTTTCTGGGCAGATTGCTGTATAGGGGTGGAAAGAATGTTTCATAGGTTATTCAAATATTAGAATAATTCTGAAGCATCCACTGCTATTGAATGCTTAAACCAGACATACAGTTAATCATGAAATATTCATTTATTATTATTATTCTTAATTCTAATAAGATGTTTATTTTTGATAAATTTTCAAATTATTATGCTTAAATGCAAATTTTTAAAAATTGGGATTTCATCCCATTCCTTTAACTTGTTATTTAGTTTTAACAGTCGAGATTTAAAAATCTTTAAAATGCGGCCTTCAATACTAAATTTTAGCAAAATTGATTCATTTAATGCTGAATAGACAACTGGTTATGGTTTTGAGTTTCAAGGCTATGGTTTGAGTTTCAAGCTCTGCTGCCTGTCAAGTTCTAATTCCATTGATTATTCATTTTCTGGCATAAAGGGGAGGAGGGGGAATATGTATTAAATGTAACTATAAATTTTCATAAAATTGTGTAGAAATTGAGAGATAATGACTCTGAGAGTTGTCCTAATAATTTGACTATGGTTTATAGAAATAAGTATTTATTACCCAGCTCTTCCATATAAATACTAATCTATATACATCCTAAATATTCTGAATCTTATGGTTTGACTTTTTTCTAGACACTATATACTTTCAATGGGTTTCCTCCCACGTTGGATTGAATGGTAACGAGATAGCTGATAGTTTGGCCAAGTCTACCACTGCTAACACCTTGCGGGGTAGCACTTGTCTAGCTTTTGTTGAACTCTCCTCCATTAAAAAGAGAGAATTAAATGCCCTTTGGAGAACACACCCTGCTCACCCTTGGTATTTTGGAAAAAAACCTTGTTGGTGTCGCCCACTTAATATTCTAGGAATCTGCAGACGGCTCTATTGCGCGGCCGCATCAAATTTCTTATTTTTCATCAGGGCCGGAAAAATCTTTACAGAGTATCATAGGTGCAAGACTGATCAGGCCTCCCCCAGTCATATTCTTAATTGCTTGAATTTTACTATTGTTTAGGTTTTAGGAAATCCTATTTTATTTTTGGATTTTTTGGCGATTTTTGGTTTTTTATCACCAATCTGGGATAAGAACCCCCCCCCCTCAGCCCTTGTGTTACTCTACCACAACATAATTAAATCAATTCTATAAGTTTGAACATTTTCCAAACAAATAAAATTTTTTTTTTTGTTTTTTTTTTTTTTTTGTTAAAACTCGCAGTAACTTTTATTCTGCTCTTGATACTAAATAATACATTTGCCATAGATTAACTTATAAAATTTAGTCTTCATATATTAGTTCACTAAAGAAAACATTTTTTTTTTCAATTTGCAGCTATATTTTAAATGCTTTTACCAAAATATTAACTTCATTATTAGATCAGCTTGCCTTAGTAAGAATTAATTTTTAATATGCATAATAATCACAACTGCTGTTATAAATGATTAAAGTTCATTTAGTTAATTTTAACTTGTACAAATGATCTATGTACAGTCCATGTGATCATAAATTCTCAGCAATATATTTCAAATTCTCCTTCCCCTTTTTTTAAGCTTAATTTTCCTTAACTTCTGAAAATACATCTTTGTTAAAAAATATCTTTGCATATTATTTCTCTTTTTATTATTACTATACAGTCTTATTAGATATTATTAATTCTTGTTTCTTAATTTACTTATTTAACTGAATCAAGTTCTGGTTTAATGAAATTCAACTTATATATTAGAATACTTTTGAATTTTTTTTCTTCTATTAAAGCTTAGCCTTTAAATTTGGATAAGTTCTTTTACGTTTAAAAAGCGCTTTATTTGTAGGAAGGGTGTGTAGTTTCGTCATTTTATAATATTAAAATAATTTAACTGTAAATAAAAATGTCCATTTTGGAAATGAGGAAATTTCACTCTATCAACTAATTTTGGCATATTGAATATATAATGGATCTTACTTGGCAGTTTTACATAGATGAATTGGACAGTGAATGAAATGCTTTGGAGCTTACCAGTTCAGAATTCTAAACTATAATCCAAAGGAACACTTAAGGGATTAATTAAACGTTGGTCTCAAGTGAGGTTCTAAATCAATAATAAAATTGACTTCTTCCCTTTCTGATATATTGTCAACTTTTATTGCTAAAAAAAGCTAATCAAATTGTTTATGCTTTATTTCTATAAATTATATCAAAAACATAATTTAGATATTTATTAGTAGACAGTTATTTGTGTGTATGAATATTTCTGCCAATTTATGCATCTTTTACCAAATATGTATTACATTCTGTATTTTTAAGTACTTTTTTTTAAAAGAAAATATTAGTTTTCTGTGTTTCATAAAAAAAATGGATATTGTTTGTCTTTCTGGAAATTATAAACTGAGTAATCAAGTCTCCCCCCCCCCTCCCCGTTATATGAAAAAAAATTACCATTTATTATAATATGTTAATAAATAAGCAGATATATTACAGTAATGTAGAATCTGGATTTCATAAATAAAAGCAAGATGGGCTACTCTTCAAGATTACATTTAAATGAAATTTGAACTCAGTAAATTTATATTTACAGTAACTTTATCTACAGAATATATTCTTTTTTATAGATTTTAACTAGCAAATTCAATGTTTAGGATTAATTTGTTTTGATGAAATGAAAAATCAGTTTTAATTTGCATGTATAATAAGTTGTTTTTAGTTTTATGATTTTAGTAATGTTGTAAAGGCGATATGTATTATAAACATACATATTTTTCTCTTTCAGTGTTGTGCCCCAAATCTAATCATATGGACCATCTATTGTATCATAGTTGGTGTGGTCTTTACCATACTGAAAGTTGTAAATGTTCAAATGCATAAGATGTTTGATATTGGAGACTACTGTGAAGAATCTAGTGATGAATCTGGAAAGTCAGATGATATTGAAGCAGATACCATTATCTTACCAGATAAAGTGCAGAAAAAGTATGTATTTTTTAAATTATCTTTTCATCATGTATAGTATTTAATTTTGTTTATTTCATTTGTCGGTGCTTAGGTTAAAATTAAGCTTTTAGGTATTATATTTTTCTTTTATCTGAGCCATAATTTGTATTTCTTACATTTAATATTTTTGTGACTTTGTTTAAATATTTAATGAAATTATCAGGTATATGCACCCATTTTTGAAGGTGCAATTTTCTAGTTGAACTGATGTTGTGATGACAAGAATTATTGACCAATAAAATATGTAAATACCCAGGAACAAATATTATATTAAATGACATTTATTTATTAGAGGAAATTTATCACATAAACTTAAGTAATTAATTAGAATGTTATGATTCATTATTCATATGTAGTATC
This sequence comes from Trichonephila clavata, assembly GCA_019973975.1. Lineage (NCBI taxonomy): Eukaryota > Metazoa > Arthropoda > Arachnida > Araneae > Nephilidae > Trichonephila > Trichonephila clavata. The sequence continues at coordinate 70,229 of BMAO01003252.1, read as the reverse complement.
TTTGACTGTGACATTTCTTTTTAGGGAGGCAGAACGCATTGAAATGAGTGTTCTAACTCCTCGACGGCATGAAGAAACTCCTCCTGTTCAGTGCAGTTCTCGTAATTCTTATGCTGAAGGTCCTAGTAAGAGTAATATATCTTCATCGCATGTTGATTCCATGGAGCTACTTAACAGACTTATGATGTCACAGTTTGATCCTAAACCCTGTGGTAGTACTATTGGTATGTAGAAGCTCTTAAATAAAATTTATTTTGTGAAGTACTAGAAAAACAATATATTTTCATACATTATTGACATATTTTTCTCCTTCAATTTCATATGGAATGTACCTTATGCATTGACGTAAAAAGTTTTATAAAAGGAATAATGTCTTTGTGAGAATATATCTGTTAGAATTTCATATCTTTATTCTTTCAAAGTATAGATGTTATGTTAAAAAGTTTCAAGTGTACTTAAAGAAAAATATTTAAAGTATATGGTCTTTTTTTTAATGTTGGTTATCTGAAGTTACACTCACAGCAATTACATTGAATTGTTATATTTTAATTAATGTAATTGTTTTTGAGAATCTAATGGTAATATAAAATTAATTTCCAGTTTCATAAAAAAAGTGTGTTATGAAATTGTTCAAAAGTTCATTTGTTAGGAAATTGTCAGTTATTATTTATCTGCAGATAATTAACTAGATTCATAAAATGTTGCAATCCGAATTCTCTCTTCTTTTTTTTCTCCTTTGGGTTTTGTAAAAGTAATAAAATGAAGAAATAATAATATACATTCAAGTTTTTTTTAACTTCGAAAAAATGCTGTGTGCATTGTAATGTTCTAATTTTCCATTCCATTTAATTCATATTTTAATAATTACTATCTGTATATTTAAATAGTTACTCTTAAAGGAAGAAAGAAAGTTTAAATTATTATTTTAGATATGAATATATAATATTGAACATCATGAAACAATGCTAGTAAATGTCTTTTATTCAGTATTTGATATTTGTGCAATTATTTCAGATTTAGAGGTGGATGTTCACCACCGAGAAAGTTCCGGGAGCTCTGGTGCTGCATCAGTAAAACAAGCAATGGCCGAACCATCTCAGCAGGAAAAAGATGCAAAAGAAGGACTTGCATCTAGTCTTGTTGCTGAAGTAATGCAACAAGGTAAGTTAATAAAATTTCTTTGCTTTTTACAATCTGAATAAAATTAAATTTCTTTGCATTTATATGTATACTGTTATTTGTCTTATTTTTGTAATTAAAATTTCTGTGAGGTCCATTTTCAGAAATCTTCAATGTGAATAGATTACAATATTTGTTGTTGCTAATGCCACCATATCAATGGTGACCGATCGAGGCCCACGAAATTCATGGTGACATGGGGCTAGTCTTATACCTATCGTTAATCATAGCTTTGAGTATCATGGAGGTGACATTACAATTTGGCTCGGTTCCTCCCCAATTTTGAGGGAGAACACCCTGAGGCATAGTGATTATCCAATATAGGAATTAGTGACGCTGACTGCTGTGTCATAGGCCCTGGGTTTGAATCCCGGAGAAGGCTCAGGTGTTTGTAAATGTATGCCTTTGCAGCATGGGGGCACTCAAAATATTTGTCAAGCTGCAAGTCCTCTCAAGAGGTTGATGGAAGGGGGAAGAGAGGTGGGAAGTCCCTAACCCCCCAGGGTGTTCTTCAAAATTGGTGTGGAACCAAGCCAAATCGTGCTTTCACCTGCATGGTGCTCAAAGCTACAGCTAACAGCAGGCATGCAACTAGCCCCTTGCCATGATTGATTTCTTGGGCCTCGATCTGATGTTACTGTCGATCAGATGGGATTAGTAACAACAACACAATTTATATATTTATTGGACTGTTAAGAAAACATATTTAAATAAGATTTTATGTCATCTTATGGTATATATTTTAACATTTAATTGAATTCTATAATTGAGGTATTGAATAGTTTTTCACCCATCAATGTTTTTCTATTGAAATAGCAATAGTTTTTATGATAATATCAAGGAAGTATTCTGTCTATCTAGATTAGTGATTCCCAATGTGGTCAATATCAATCCCTAGGGGTCTATGATGACCTGAAAAGGGTCCACATCAGTGAAAAAATTAAACTGCAGGTCCTTGAGGTGTAAATTGAGGGGGGGGGGTCTACGGCAGTGGCTCTCGTTAAACCAAATCGTGACTTTAATATTAAAAGAAAATTTAATCAAATGGAAACCAGATTTTACCTATGTAACAGATTTATTTACTAAATTTAATTCGGCTAATTTGCAGTTACAAGGTGACAGCATACATTTTATTAAAACGAGGGCCATCATTTAAGCGTTTCTTGCTAGAGTTAAGTTAAAGGAGTATAATATTGGACATCATGAATTTTCCCAGTTTCTTGGTTGACCATAGACAATCTGACTGGAAAATGACACTTTAACCTAGATTCAACATTTAAATGCCCTTTATCCAGATTTTGAAACTAGTTTTGAGAATGCTTTGACTGTGTGTGGTAATTACCACAGTAGGTAATGAATTCAAATGGTCACATAAAAAAAACCACAACAAATGTTATATTTAAAGAGGAATTGATCAGAATAGACAATAATGGAGATCTTAAAGTTTAGAAATGAATGTCAGCAATTTTAGGTTTAAACATACATACCTGTCATTTTATCCAATTTTTGGAGTATTGTGATAAAGTTTTTAATTGCTTTTTCTTGTTAGAATGAGTTTCAACATGGTTGCTTATTTCCAAAATAAAAAAAAAGAAAAGTAAAAGAATGGGCACATCTTAACTGAGAAGATTTAGGGTTAAACAAGATTGATGCAAATGTTGAAAATTTGTAATTGAAGTACCAGATTCATCCCTCCCATTATAAGCATGTGTTTGTTTATAAGTTATTTATGTAATTAAATTTTAATTTAATTAACATTTGTTTCTTAAGTTTTATAAACACTATACTCCATTACAGTTAGAGATTTAAATCTTTTAATGTAAGTAGCTCTATACAGCTGTCAAAAGACACTTAGATTGATAAATTAGCAAAAATTCAGCATTATGTAATCAGGGATCTACCCCAAACTGAAAAACATGGCTGGGGGGTCAATGAGACAAAAAGTTTGGGAACCTCTGGTCTAGATTTTGATTCAATAGCTGTTTATAAAGAAATCTGATTTTCTCAGAGAATTCTTAAGTACTTTGCTAAAGGCTTGTTTTAAATGCTTTTCAAAGAATACTAAGCAAATAATTTAAATATTTGAAATGTATATAAAAAACAATTTTTTTAAAAAAAAACCCCATTATATCAAAAAGTTGGATTTAAAAAAAAGTAATTTAAGTATTTTACAGTTACCACATTGACTATCAGATTGCATTAAAAAAATTAGCTCTTGTAATGTTCACAAATTTTTATAAGAGGAGAATTCTCACTTTAATGAGTACAGCCTTTTATTTAAATTTTTATTACTAGTAGTGATGCAAAAGCACCAGTGTTTTATTTGTAATTGTATTAGCAATGCATTTTTTCTCACTAATTTGTAAACTTTCTTGAATTTTTTTTTGTTATATATATAATAGAAATACTCCATATTTTGATATATTTTTATGTTTATTTTCATCTTGCATCTCCTAGTGCATCTTTGCATGGAATCAAGTATGTATTTTGCATGCATGCATCATAACACCATGTCACTTGCATTTTTAATAATAATTAAATTTTGAAAATATAATGTAAATATAATTTGAAAAAGTTAAAGTCAAAAGGATTATGCTCTAATATTAAGTAGAATATAAAGCATGATTTTTTTATTTATACTATGCATGTGTTAGCATTAGTTTTAACCAGGGTGAGTTAATAACTGTTTATGCATTAGTAATACATTTGTCATGCAGTTGCTGCATCTGAAGGAAGATCTTGGAATACTGATGTAGCAAAAAATAACATTCAAGACCTATCTGATATGAATACCCTTATGTCTGCACTTTCCAGTAGTAATGCTTGCCAAGATCAAATTGGTAATTTTTGTTTTACTAATTGTTTATGCTCACCACTTAGCACATTTTCTTCACAGATTAGGATTTGATATGCAATTTTAAGTTGTAGTTATAGAGAATAAAATAATTATCTTTTAGTAATCTACCTCAATTTTATTCATCACTTTTTGATAATTTTTTCTACCATAATCATGCCCCAGAAAAAAACAAGATAGTGTTTTTTATTAATGTTAACTAGATGTATAATTACATTGGTGAATATTTATATGTTATATAATTGTGCTTATCTCTGAAGTCGAATGTTTTTCTCTTCTCTCTCAAAATATATTATAAATTAACAATTCATTGTAAAAACCTCTCCTTATATTGCCTTCTAACATCTTCGTACTTGACATGGGTGCAACATCTTGTTATCCAAGAGTTTGAGAAATGTGAATTGTGTTAGACTACTGATGTTAATATATACATGCCTATAGATTTTTTAATTCATTTGCTTCAGGAAATGAGAATTCTTATTTTTAATACTAAATGCTGTTGAGAAACAAAAATGCTTGTTTTGTGGCACATATATACCTTTCTGAAAAGTTTTTAGATAACAGTTTTGAAGAAGCTGTTCTTGAATTTGTTGAGCAATCAATAACATTAAATTGCACATTATTCTATTTGTAAGCTTAATTTGTGATTTGTATCTTACCAAACTGAATGAATTCAAAAATGAAATTTATAATGTATTTTTTGACATTCCAAATGATTGTGGAAATATAGATGGATTTTAAGAAAGTAACAATGGTTATAGTGATATTGTTCCTTTAAAAATTATAAACATATTTTATGTTAAATAAGCAATAATAGTGATACTGAATTGAAAGACGATGGCATTATTGTATCAGAAATTAATATTAGTGCTATGTGGAATGATAGTGATGTCCTGCCATCATTAGAATCATTTAAAAGAATTATATTAAATACACATAATTTGAAATATCTTTAACTTTACTCAGTGGTGCAACAGACCATGAGGGCCAAGGCCTACTGTGTCCAACTCAGTATACGGGACCTTGGGCCCTGAGGTGCAAGAGCAGATGTTCCGGTCAGGTGTTCAGCCTGATGCAAAAACCCTCCGTGTTAAGTTCCCAAGCTAGCTTGGTACTCATTTAATGACCCACTGAAGGAATAAAAGGCTGAGGCGAGCTTGCCCAGCCCGGGGTTTGATCCTTGGACCTGAGGTGTAGAAGCAGGTTGCACTACCACTCAGGTGTAAAATATCTTTAGATCATTGAAATATCCCAATCATGAAGAACAGTTCAATACAAATGTGTTAAGTCTGTTCACATTTCTTCAAGCATCTTTTTACTTCTAACATGGTTTTTTAGGGGGAGGTGGGTGAATAACATTTTCCTTTTGATTATTATTATGATATATTTTTTAGTACATATATAAGGCATTTTTTAAAATGATTAATTTTTCATTTTAAAAATGCTTTGCATTGTATATTATTAATTTTGGGAATTTAATTGTATTTAAATAATTATGGTATTTGATAATAAAGTTTATAATTGGAATAAATATATCTTTTTAATTATTTTTTACTACCTTAAAATTTTTTTATCAGTATTTTTTAAGCAATCCAAATTTTATGTTGTGTTTTTTTAATGCATAAATTAAGTAATGTTTAAGTAATAATGTTATGATATCCTATTTGCACATGTTTTTGGGCATGGCATTTTGTATTGAGGAGGCATGTCAAAAGATTATAAGATATCAATTAAATGTTCACATTTTTTTTAATGGATATTTTAAAACTTGTGTATATTTTGTCTTACAGATGTTTTTTGCTTTTAGTTAAAAGCAATAGAATAAGCTCTTTAGGGTGTGTTTAAGTTTAGTTTAATTTTTTTGTATGAAGGTTAAATTTTTGCTAAATAGTGTGTTGTGAATAAAATATACTACTACTGCTAAACTCCCAGTGACACAACAGCCCATGTGGGCCAAGGCCTACTGTGCCCAACTCAGTTTTAGTGACCTTGGGCACTGAGGTCTGTGAACAGATGTTCTGGTCAGATGGTCAGTCTGATGCAAAAACCCCAGTGTTTTAGTTCCCAAGCAATCTTGGTACTCATTTATCGACTCACTGCAGGGATGAAAGGTTGGTTGACCTTGCTCAGCCAGGAATTTGAACCCCGTACCTGTGACGTGGAAGCGTGGTGTGCTACTAAAAGTATATTAATATGTTAATTAAAATGTGATAATTTTAAAAAAAATAGAATATAGAAATATTGACACTAGAAAGTTAAAATACTGTATATGAAAACTATCAAGATAAAATTGGCTAATGAGTAAATGTTTTTAATTTTGAATGTGTGTATAAATTTAAAAATAAAAATAGTAGATGAATTAATATATCCTTGTGGTGTTTTATTTTTCTGATGATTCAAACTTGTAAAAACAAATTTTTTTGTTTGTGGTTTTGATTTAATTATGGAGGCTGAAATATGTTAACTATTCAACATACAAATGAAATAGAATTGGATGCAAATTTCCCCTGTGATTGTGGCTGTGGCAGCCTAGTGGTCAAGGTAACAGATTCATACCTGGTGTGTCATGAGTTCCAGCTTAATACCGCTGAAGACCCGCTGTTTAGCTGAGCAATGCACTTTAAATCTGTCGAGATCAAACGTCCTCCTGTTGATGTGGTGTGGTAGTCAAGAGAGGGAGGTGCTAGCTCAGGTGTCGTCCTCGTTACTTGACCATGGCTCAAAATTATGAGATCCGTCGCCAAAAGCCCTCGAGTAGCTGAACAGTGCGTCATTAATATTCACCCACTCACACCCCTGAGAGCGTGGATTTCTAGTACCGTTTAAAAGGGGAGAACCTTGTGCAAAAACAGAATCGATGTACATATCTTAGCAGAAACAATTTCATCACTGATGGATCTTGCCATCTCAGATACATCAAACTCTACAATTCATGAAATGAATGATGTCTTCCAGTCGTCATTATTTGATGAGATTAATTACATCTAGAAATTTTAAGGAATTGAACTTCTTTCAGAGAGTTTTCACTACATTGCTTAAATGCAGTCAATTAAAAATATTGCTAATGCATTTAAAATTTGTTATTGTTGTGAATTAAAAATTGTATATTCACATTTCTATATGACTTGATAATCCAAGTTTAATTTATTAAAAAAATCTATATTTCTAGATTTTTTTATTCATTGTAAAAGCTCAATTATTTTGTTTGTACTACTATATGTTTGATATATAAAGTATATTTCTTTTTTTATTTTGTATATATTTTAATAAATTCTTTTCTTCAACATTGTGATATTGATCATCATAACTCAAATATTGAAAATTTATCATTTGCAAAAATCAATTAAGTATTATTGGATGGTTCAAGTTTCTTTCATATTTTCCAAGTTTGTACATGATGAGAGGAATAAAGTTTATTAAATCATATTGAAGCAAAATTATTAAATATGAAAGTGTTTTAATGAGAGGTTGTGTATGTGTATAGTTAGCTTAATCATTTTTAAAAGATTAAAGTGGACATAGTTTTAAAGTACAAATTGTTCTTTATCCCCTTTATAATTAAAAGTTAGATATAACTTTAAACTTTAATGTGTATAGTTCAGATGTCAATATTTTGCAGGATTTTTTTCTTCCAAAAAAATCTCAATCTATTTTGTATGATTCTTAAAGATTTTATTTTTATAGATCAACAAGAAACAGCAGTATCTGCAAGTTCTGTATACATTCTATCTGACTCTCATCACCATACCAGCTACCATCCAAGTGCTCTGAGCCTGTCATCCAGCTCTAGTTCTGAAGCTCTTCTCAAAGGTACAGGTTCTGTTGAGCTTGGTTTCATGTCTCAAGACCCCAGCATAAGAGCAGCAGAAATTGCTCGGAGCAGAAATCGCAGCCAGGCACGAGCAGAGCGGGACAAAAGAGTGGTCAGGCGGGCCCACAGTGAATTAGAAACTTGTCCCGAGAAACCATCTCCAAGTGTTCCTCCGTCCCATCCTGTCAGCTTGGAGATGATTGGTCGGAGCAGTAGCAGTGGTAGTGGGATAGGAGCCAGACCTGTTGTCCCATTAAGAAGTGTTGAATTTCTGCGTCCAAGTTTCAGTGAGGCTATCAAGCCAATAGTTGAACTCAGTGATGAGGTCTGCTGTAACGAGAACATACGAAGTGGCAATTTTTCATCAACATTACCAAGCTTTGAACAGTCTTCTTCACAAGAAGATGAGAATACTTCCTCCTCAAATTGCTCTCTGGTGAGGCACCGCTCCCTGGAAACTGATACAAAGCACATGCGAACATTTTCTGTGAGAAGCAGTCGTTCACTTGGAATATCTGAAGAACTCTATGTGGATCGCCCAGGAAGTGATCAAAAATTAAGTGAGACTGGAAATGTATTTCGATCAAAAACTGGTACTGGAGATTCACAAGCAGCCCCAGACATTTCAAAACATAGTAAGGAAAAGATTGCTGTAAATTTTTTAATTCATCCTGTTCAAGAAGACAAACAGTTGACTAAATCAGACAGTGCTACTGCAAAATGTGGTAGTGAAGCTTCTTCTGTTTCTAGTGAAACTCTTTCTATATCATTACCAGATAGTAATGATAGCCATTATACTCTTGTGTACAAACCATCCTATCCACGAGAGAATTGTTATGATAGGACTCAATTACCTTTCTTACCTTGGGGTGATTCCAAGAATTGTCCGTCACCTTCACCATCTGATGGAAGTAGCATTGCAGGTTTTGATTGGCTCTTCAACTCTGCGAATGGTACTTTTTGTTTTAATACTTTGATTTTTTTATAGAAATCTGATAATGCAACCTATTTTAAATTATATATATTTGTGTGTATAACAACCTTCCTTAATATTAATTTAAATTATAAACTTTCTGTAATTATTCTGTGAATTTTTTTTCCTCATTTTTTTTATTGCAAATATTTTTTTAAATGCCAGTTTCAATTAATTTCTCATGTTAAGAAGATTAATTCCTGTGTTTTGATTTATTTATTTCTCCTAGAAGAAAGAATTATCTTAATAGTTCACATCCCTTTCTTCACTTTACTGCATGATTATAGCATCCCTATTATTCTTCCCATTATACTTCTCTAGCAGAAATAATGTAGGGATTCTCCAACCCTCTTTCTTAATCTATACTTGTAACAAAAGCATGTATAAAATGACCACTCTCTCCTATGTTTTAAGTATGTTTGTTTCATTTCTACCTATCCATTTGTCTTGTCACGGCTATCTACAAGATGCATTTTAATATATATATATATTTAAGTATTTTTGTTTAATAAAATATTTCAATATGCTGATAAATATCAAATTTCTTTCATGTTATTATTTCAACATTATCTTATAAATTGATCATCTTGTTTTTCAAGTTAAGATATATTTATTTTATGTCTGTTAGAAAAAGCAAAAAATAATAACAATAATTATTGATATTAAAACTAACAAAAGTGATTGTACTCTAAACTTAAATGATTGAAAGTACATCTAATTCTTTAAAAATTGCTTGCTGTATTTTTTAATAGGGCAGATGTCATTGCTCATTGTTGCTTCTGTCAATATTTATATATTTTTTTAAAATGAAGTATATTATTAATTTTCATAAATTAAATTTATTAACAATGATTTTTTAGAATTTTTTACATTTCTTCAGGCGTTTTAAAACCACTTATGGGGGAAAAAAATTTAAGAAAATGCTTAACTTTGTGTTCCAGCTCGATCTTCCTACTGTAGTAAAGAAGACGACGATGGTGCAATGGCATTAAGTCCTGATAGTCAACTCTCTACTAGAAACAATTTTGATGGTAATTCTGATAGCACTGTATCTTCTCCAGATGAAACAACACCCTTAGAATCTACTTCTTCTCGCAGATCTCAAGGTGCAATTCCCAAGTACAGAAGAACAGATAGTTCCGGAAAAGATAGAAGTAAATTTAATTTAAATTTAACTTTTTAATTTAGATTCTATTTTTCTCTCTCTTGCTGATTTTTATTGACATGATTATTAATTATTTTATTTTATAAAATAAAGTCTTTTAAATGCAAGATGAGGCAGAAGATATGAAAAATAATTAAAATTTGCCAAAATCAAAAATATTCACTTTTTATGCTTTTTAAATTCTAAATTTTTACTAAAATTTTTATTTCATGTGTTTCATATTTAGTAAAATTGAGCATTCAACAATTAACCTTTTATTTACTTTTTTAGTTTTAAAAATACTTACAAAGAATAATTTCTTTTTAAAAAGGAAGCATGTTTTATTTTTTATCTTAATATCTTTTAATTAGCTAGGGTTAAAGGTATTAATTAATGTCTATAAAGTAGTATTTTTTGTTTATAAATTAAAGAACTTTTTAATAGAAACTTTCATTGTTATATTAAGTGATCAGTTTTTTAAAACTTTGGAGGATGTTTTTTGTTACACTTGAATTATTTACCACAAAGTTTTGAATCTAATATTTCCTGTTCAGTATTTTCCTTTTTCCTCGTCTTCTTGTTTGGAGTTACATAATCTATGTATATAATTACCTTTTTTGTTTCCTTCTGTATTGTTTTTTTATCTTTATTTTAAATATCTATAATTAGAGATGTTACTTTTATTTCAAAAATTTTAAATTGAATAATATAATAAAATTAACATGTATTTATGTAGCACTTGTCTGTAAATTTTATTTTACTAATAAAGGTAACAAAACAAATCTTAATTTGTAATGTACTAACACCAGGGGTGGGCAAATAGCGACACACAAGACATGTGCAGCCACCAAAGAGGGTTATTTTTTTTTCGTGTGGCCTACCAAGGCAGTCAGCAAATCAAATAAGCAGAACATGTTCTCTATATTTGGATCAACATATATTTATGTGTTAAGTTTTTCTTTTATGAAGATCAGCACGAGTAAATATAGATGCAAGTTTACTAACATTAACTTGCAGGTTGTGATGAGAACATCAGCAAGCTATCTCCCTCCTGATTTAAAAAAAAAAAATGTAGAAAAGTATGCTAGGGTGCATTTATCTATTTAAACTGATTCCAAAACTAATTGGGCCTTTAGCTATAGATGTGAAAATATCATGATAAATAAATTGAATAAAATTGCCACTATTTTATTTAACTTATATTTATTCATTTTTGAGGAGCAATCTATTGAACTAATGAATGAATGAAATCATTTTAAAAACTTGTTTCCCTTCAGTATCCTCCGCTTCCACTCTGTGGCCCTCCCCTAGCCAAAACAATTGCCAACCCCTGTACTAATAAAATAATATTTAGTATTGAGTTATAACTTTTGTAACAGTTAAAATGAACTTTTACATCACAGCTGTTTGAGATAAAAATATTTTGATTTTTTATACTTTATTACACCTTGAAAAAATGAAATAAAATAATACTTGCAATGCTATGTTGCTCTGTATTTTAAAATAACTATTATATAAAAAAAAAAAAAAATTTATGTTTTATTGCATTTTCTTGTATTTCATTAATTTCAAAAGGATTATTAAAACATGTTTATTACTCTTTTTCAAGGTATAATTAAAGTATTAAGCATAAAAATATTTTTTTTCTGTAACAGCTGTTTTAAAATGTAGAATAACATAGAATTGTATGAATGAAAGTAGTTAAAATTTTTTTTTTAAATATTGTTGTGTTAAAGTATCTTAATTATTCAGATTCAGTACAAGCATTACGAGGACCCATGTCACCTACTGAAAAAATGCTTTTGAGTCAACGTTTAATTGAAATTTTAAGCAGGACAGATCCTGTTGAATGTGAACAAGAACTTCGAAAATTAAAACGTGAATTAGATATGAAAAGTAAGGATACGGGTAAATGCTGTTTTTATCTTCCAACTAAAACAATTTCATTTTTTTAAAGCTTTTATATTATTCGAATGTATAAATAAAATGAAATTATAAATCATGATTAAAAAATCGTGAAATATTTTTAACTTTTTAGGAAAAAATCCATCCAATGGAACATCTCAAACAAGTGAAAATAGTCCCACCAAAGGTAGGAAATCAAGGGAATTTATAAAACCTCAGTTTCGGAATGTTTAAAATTAAAATAAATAATAAGGAACTCTTTAAGAGCTAGTTTTATTAAATCTCTTGGAAATTATAGATATTTTTCCTTGCATGTCATTTATCTGTTCCATTTTTCCTTGCATGACAACAGCTATTATAAAAAAAATAAATAGGTTTTTATGTTTATTATATAGAATTTTAAAAATTATTTATTTACTTATTTATTTATTTTTAGAAAATCCAGTCCCCAAAAGACCAAAATTACTTGCTAGAAGGCGGCGAACTCCTGATGGTGCTCCTGAAGCTTCATCTCTCCTTCCAGGTGCAACTGATGATGGGTGAGCATTTAAATTTTTTAAAAAAAATATTTTAACTTTTATTTTCTTTCTTTTTTTTAATTCTTGCAAAAGAATTTCTAGCTTTATTTTTGAAAATATTTGTTTTATTGGGATTTTCTTATTTTTCTTGTAAATATGAGAGAGAACCCAAAAATTAGAGTTACTGAAATGTTGTATGTGCATGCCTTGTAGTTACAAGTTGTGCTGTTAGGTTGTATTAGTCATGGGTCACCCACAACCATTAATAAGCTGACGTCAGTCTGAGTTACGTGGATCGCTTGTGGTGTTCTTTTATGTGAGAATTGCTGTTTCAACCCCTCAAAGATTAGTCAGATGACTGGCCGCAAAGAACACAGTGTTTATATAGAATTTTGCTTTCTGTTTTTGGAAAACTGCAGCTGAGACCATTGCTGTGCTTCAACAAGCCTTTAATGATGATGTTTTGGGGGAAATTGCAGATCTAAGATTGGTTTTCATGTTTTAAATCTGGCTACATGTCAACTTAAGATATGCCACATCCAGGATGTCCTTTGACAAGAAGAAATGACGAAAGCATTGCCGAAATCAAACATGCAATTGAGGAAGATCATCAAAAAACCATTGATCAAATTTCTGAGGAAATGAATGTATTAGGAATGAATAAATTCCAGTTATTTTTTAGTTCCCCTCATACATTTTGGTTTATTTTTTTCTTTTGGGGATTTGAGAGACTTCCTATTTATTATGTGTAAAGTACCTGCAATTTCAATTTTTATTTTGAATGTTATTAATTATAATTTTAAGTATTTTATCAGAAATTACAAAATTTGCTGGGAAAAAATCTGGAATCTATATAACTTTTTCTTTCTGCTAGTGAGGACAGCAGTAGTACAAGTTGGATGTCCCCTAAGAAACAGTCAACTCAAGGTCCCCCTGCATATCTTCTTGCTAACTTGCTCTCCACTCCTGGCACTCACCTAGCTAGCTCACACAATGACACTTCTCCTGGAGCTATACACTGCTTTCAGGATGAACATGGTAAAAAAATTACTGTATTATTTTCTCCATGTTAGATTTACATTTATTTTCGAGTAGCAAACTAAAATTAATGCTACTTTTAAAATATTAAATCAATATATATATAAATATATATACACAAGAGTCTTGATAACTTGGCCACACCCTTGTTGGTAAAATAAAAAAAAAACATTTTCAGCAAAATACAGAGTACAGTATGGAAGACAACAGGACATTACACATTTTTTTAGAAAAAGTCACCAGTTTTTGCAAAGTTGGCTATTTAAATTTTCATTATAGACTGCTTTATGCCTTCATACTTTCTGAGGTGTGTTTGATTATATAATTTACTGTTTTCCATGTATTAATTAATTTTCATTTACTTGTGGTAAATGTTTTATGCCATCGTAAAGTACATACCTTTCCTTTGTGTAGTTTATTTTCTGCTATATTCTCAACCAATCAATCAATACAAGTGCAGTACAATATTTTCTGAGAAAATACATTTACTTATTCCTTTTTTAATCCCAGTCTCAATAACCTGGCATTTTCACAAACTCAGCTACCCTTCGTTCCGTAGTAGGCTGAGTTTTCAGGACTCTACTGTACTATGTAATGTAAAAGAAATATTGAATAGATTGAATATTGAATTGCAAATCAGAGGAAGCGTAAATTCTGAAATTGAAAACCAAGAAGTAACTGATATATAAAAAAAAGTTTGTTGAACCAAATGGAAAGCTATTATGTTTTTCAAAGTTGTTGCTGACTTAGGTCAGTGAAGTATGTTCTTTATATTGATTTAATTTTAATGAGCATCTATGTATCTTCATTAAGTAGTCCTCAGTGTGTATATATCTCTTTATTATTTCCAAAATTTCAATTATGTGTTTTAATTTTTCGAATTCATATAATTTTTCTCTCAAGTAGAAAATATTAAAAAGTACATCTTTTTATGTTTAAGAAATTGAGTGATTTACTTTTAAACTCATTGCAATTTCCTCTGATGTTAATTTCAATTGTGCATTAAAAATATAATAGCAAAAATCTGATAAAATATAATTTAAAATGTTTGTAGTTTATTTTTAATTTGAAATAATTTCAAACTATTTTACATGGATTTTTTAAGGAAACTGGCTGACGTATACATTTGATGAGAACAGCACAGGCATTGCTAGAGGACTTAGTACGGCTGCTGATGTTAAACTTCTTGAATTCATGATGGATAACAAATGCTGGTAAGGAGAATCATACGATTGAAGGTTTTAATTTCTTTTAGTGAAAAATTTCTTGTTATAAACTAAATTAAAAATATTTATCTATATCACTTATTCATGAGTAACCAAATTTCTTAATTTAATTCTTTTGAAATTCTATAACCATGTGTTATAGAATTTCAATCAATCTCAATGTCAACAATCTTATTTTTATGTTAATGCATTGATTTATGTTTTGTAGGAAAACTTCTTATATTTTTTTTATAAATTTAAGTCAATTGATAAAGAAAGTAATTTCAGTTTAGAGCTATAATATTTTTTTTTTTTTTGGAAATGTAGTTATTTATTGTTGAATTTTTAAAAAATACTTACAAAATTTGTCTTTTGTTTATTTTTAATATATTTTCTTCACGTTGCTTTTTGGTACTGAATTTTTTTATTGTTTGCACATATTTTGGTTGTATTTTAGATTAATATTTCTTTCAGTTTAAATGCATTTTAATACCAGGGTTTTTTAATTATATTTCCTCAGGGAAACAGCTTCACATTCTTCTTCAAGTTCTCGCTCAACTGTCATCCTTGATAGTCCTGCAGCAGTGTTACATGCCAACAAATCAGGCTCAATGTTTTCCACTTCCCTCGATACTGCTCAAGCACCACCTCTGGTACACAATATTAGAGGAAACAATATGAGAATTGATAACTCCACCACCACTCGCTATAATCGTTCCAGACGTAGCACCTTGTTGGCTACCACCTTGGCTTCTTCAACAGCGCAAGCTTCAACCACTGGTATCCCTACCACACTATCCAACCTATCCCAGACAGCTAGTTCACAAGCAGGGACAGATACAGATATTGGCTGTGGAAGAATACGATTTTCAGATTTGTCACGTATGCGTCCTCCTAAGCCTAAACACTATTATCGCTACTGGGTACTCCCATTTAAATTCATAAAGATACGATTTGATCGTCTCGCTCTGTTAGCCCTGCTGGACAGGTAATTTTTATTTTATATTTATATATATTATGTTATTTTTTTTGAGTAGTAGTTTTTAAAATGTTTTCTTTGTATCACCTACAATTTCTAATATTTCGTTATTATATTTTATTAATATCCTCCAAATTATCCTCACATTTATTTTTATTCTTAGTTTTTTCCCTCTTCTATTTTCTGTGTAATATTCATTAATTTATTTATACAAATGCTAAAATTCGTAGTGATTGAAAATGAAATAAAATATCTAGTTTATCATTACTCTTATCTGTAAAATTTAATAAATTCCTGGGCATAATAAGAAAGAGGGAATATATATAACAATGAGGGAATTCATCTCTTATTCATTTGTTACTTGTAGAAATTTATTAAAAGGTATCCCTCTTTCTTTTTGTTTATTCCATCATCTTTTATAATTGTGTAATTGGAAGCACTTAACTCATAATGACAAACTTTGAAATGTTTAAAACACTTATTTTAATTATCAGGACTTTGTAAAAATTAATGTTTATTATTTCTTTGTTGCTTATCTCCATGTCTAGCTTGGCTAGATCATGACATTGTTCACCATCAGATGGGCAGTGTCCAATAGTGAGTGCCATATAGATCTTGTAATGTGAGATTCAGGGAATCGAGAATTATCTTATTTCTTTTAAAAGTATTATATTAGCTTAGATATGTAATCATTCCCAAATTATGAAAAATTCTCTCTTTGTTTGAAAAGAAATTTAAGAAACAAAATTATTAATTTAAAATTTATTGTGAAGAAATAAACTGAAAAACAATGTAATGTTATTTAAGATTCATTTCTGAAAAGTTTATTGATATATGAATACTTTAAATTCATGGCACTTGTAAAATTTATTAAGTAACTAAGAATCAAGGCTATAAGCTTATTACTTTATAATAAAAACATATATAATTATAATAAAAAGAGGCTCTTAAAATAACTCTTCCCATTGCTACTAAATGTATAAATTTTGTTATCTGTCTTATTAAACTAGGTAGCATTATTTCATTTTTTACCAATAAAAAAAAAATATACAGAAAAAAACTGGAAAATTTTGCTTTTTAATTTAATTTAGTTTTAGACTAATTACGATAACTAAATCCTTGAAAATCATAAATATTTTTATTCCACCATCAAAACAATCATTTATCTATTTTTGACAAAACATTTTATTCACATAGCAATGAATCATGCCTATGTATATCAAATATGCTTATGTGTATGTTACATATAACAACATTTGGCGTTCATAGAAATATAAAGTTTACATTGGCAAATCACGTTATTTCTTTTTTCAGGAATCTAACAGTGGTTGAGAATGTGATATCCATTGTTTTGGCAGTGCTGGTAGCTGTCCTTGGTGCTCTAAGTCTCTCCAGAAACTTATTTGAAGATATGTGGAGTTTTATATTTTGTTTTGTTATTGCAAGTTGCCAGTATACGCTGCTCAAGGTAAGTTAACGTCTTTTTACAAAATGAAAAATTTCATAATCGTTAATTTTAGAAATCCAAATTTTTTAAAAAAATTTACTGCTAAAATAATTTTTTTTTAATCTCAGTTTTCACAAAAAACATTAGTCAATTTCATATTAGTTTCTAAAATTTAATAAATACTTAATTACTTTTATCATGTTCAAACAGTATTTTTTTAAAACTTTTTTTTGTTAGTAGTCATTTTGTTTTGGTCAGTGTTGCTTTTGAGAAGGTTGATATACGAAATTCTTGAATCGTTATATAGCTTTGATTAATAAAAGGGTTTGTGAGCAGGATTCAATAACTTCATAAATACATATTTATTACAGTCTTAATTTGATCTAGAGTTAAGAATCAATTCAATTTCTCTCTGTAACTTTTAACTAAAATGATTTATAAATGTTAAATTGTAAAATTAATTATTTGTAAGTTATTTTATAAATGATATTTGAACTTATAGTAATTGTTGTCTTTAATTTTATAAGTAGGGTTTAGCTTCTCAAAACACAATACGCTTACTTGTGAATAGTTGTAGTTAATAATAATATTAAATGTTTATTTGCATTATTGAAAGTTAATGAAATTTTTTTTAACGGGTGAAATATTGGAAAGGATGCTTAAGCTTTACCATTTATTTGCTCTTCATTACTTGTGGCCAGAGTGTTGCGGGTTCAGGTCCTGGTGCAATTGAAGATCACCATGTAGAGGGGCCCCAATGCATATTAACCCTTTGGGAACGAAGGATGCAAACACGTTCTTACCGCCAGGGCCTGAGGCTTCTATTGCGAGTGTCACTCACAGGCTGGAGGGGTGTTGTGTAGTTAAGCCTAAATCCATAAAAATACCAAAATATAAACATGTTGTTTAATATCGTTCTGTATATTATACGAATGACTTATGCTTTATATATATTTGGTACTAATATACTTTATTTACTTCAGCCACTTTCTGTTTAAGTACATGTTTTTAAACATTTTATTGTCAGCATTTGTAAAAAAGTAAGGGGGGAAAAGACAAATTTTGTCTACCAGATCTAATTATCCATAAAAAACTACTGCAGACCCAAATCAAATGCTTTAGCGAAAATAACTCATCTTCACTATAAACAAAAACCACATGTTCATTTTAAGAGCAGTTGTAAAGCACTCAATTCGGAAACATTCCCTTCCCCTTATGTTTGTAAAACAAAAACCAAGTGTATGTGAAAAATATTTCTCTCACTTTGAGTAGAAGGTCAGATCTCCATGTATCTCAAATCTTATGGACATAGAATGCCATCTATTGCCAAAAAAACGAGCGTAAAAATGTTCCATTTGCTTGGTGCGCCCACGAGTCATTCGGCCTGTGGAGGGAGAAACACACTGGCTCACCCAAGAGTCGTTCGGCATGTGGAAGGAGAAATACGTTAGCTTGCCGGCAAGTTGTTCGGCTGCTGATGGTGTTTCATGCCGATGTCCATATGGGCCGCTCGTTCTGAAGGGGTTAAATGTGTTGAGGTATAATGTCCTCCTGTTGGTGAGGGGTGGTAGTTAGGAGAGGGTGGTTGATGCCAATTCATCTTCGTCACTTGATCGAGTGCAGTATTAATAATCACTCTCTCTAACCTTTAATACTCCTATGTAAGGGGGCTTATGCACATTAATTCTGTTGAGGCTCAATGTCCACCCTTTGACATGGTGAATTGTGTTCTAAGAGAAAGTGCGTGTGCTTGGATATTGTGCTCGTCACTTGACCAAGGTTCAAAATTACAAGGTCCACATTGCTAATACCTGCATGTTGCTTTATAGTGCAATTTTAATATAACTCTCATATATATGTATATATGAGAGTATATATATATGTATTCATATATATGTATTTTTTAGCAAATATAGTTAAATTCAATACAGATATTATGTATCCTTTATAAACATTAAACATTGCCTTTTTTTTAAATCTTGTATTTTTCTTTTTAGAGTGTTCAGCCTGATGCAGCTTCACCCACTCATGTGAGTATTTTTGCTAAAGTGATGATTTTGTCATAAAAATCTTTTCTTTTTAAAGCTGAAAAATTATGAGATTAATTTTTGATTTTGTTTGAAATGTATCAAGAATTAATTATTTTATTTATTTTCATTTTTATGAGATAGTTGATATATTTTCCATCAAATTGGTAAAATGCCATATTTATATAATAATTCCTGTGTATTTCAGGGGTATAATCGAGTCATTTTATACAGTCGACCTGTGTATTTCTGTATTTGTTGTTTGCTGCTAAATGCATTGCAAACCAGCATAGATTACAGGCTGACGTTACCTCCTGTAACACTATACGGAATAGCTCTGCTTTCCAGTGATCTCATTATCAAAGCCAAAGATATTGTTGTTAGTAAGTATGGGTTAAATAATCTACAAGCTCTATTTATTTGAAGATTTATTTCTTTTATCATAGAATGCATGACTGAAATCATTATACTAATGAAAAGCTAAGATTTAAATCATTAAGGGAACATGGTACAATTTAAGAAAAAAATTTAATTTAAGGATTTTCAAAAAAATTTTAGATGCCTCCTATGTGTGTATACTATGTTAAACAGATTTTGTGCTCAAAATTTCATAAAAAGCTAGGCATTTAATTTTTTTAAGGAAAAAACTTCAAATTTTTTAAGTGATTTTAAAATGCTACTCCTCTTACAAAAATTCATGTACACACATGAAATTTGATTTACAAGTACCTCAAACTATGCATAACAAAAATTGGTATGGGTTTTGCAATAACATGATTGGTATTTGTACAATACTTCTTTTTATGAATGTGTATTGAAAATTCCTTAAAAAATCTGCAAATTCTGAGTTCAATTATTTTTTTTAAAATAAGTATTGCTTTGTTAAAAAATGCATACCAACTTTTGTTACATGTACTATTAGCAATAGGTAAAAAAAAAATTCAAAGCATTTGAGCACAATAGAAAAAATAGCCTTAGCATTTTAAATGAAGACAAACTAGTTATTTTATCTTTCCGAGATAAGTAAGTTTAAAGTTTTCATTTGCCATAGGAATGCAAAAGCTATCGTAATTCTGTATTTTTTTAGTTTAGAGCTTTCACGTTTTGTCAGGTTATAGAAAAGTTTATAATGAATAATTTAAGCTAAAAAAAATTTCATTTGATTTTTGACCAATTTTCGTCAATTGTATAGTATTGTCTCCCCTTAAAAATAAGAATGTCTGATACTTAGAAACTAAAATCATTAGCAAAATTGAAAAATTTTATTCTCATATTCATCTTTTTGCATTATATATATATTTGTTTGCTTGGTGATGAAATTTGAATTATTCTGTAGACTATTAATATTCTTTAACTCCTCTATTGTATGTATACTTACAACAAATTTAAGTAGAAATGTATTAAATTCATATACAAATTATCAGTAAGGAACAGTAAATTTATAATTATACTGAATTATCTGTTCATGTTTGATTGTTGGCCTTTTTAATACCAGCTATTCAAATTTATTTAAAATTCTCAAATGTGTTTACCTTTTAAATTTCTAGCACAATTTTATTTTTAAATATTGTACTTGAAACATTATTTATTTTTGTGATGCTTTTTGAAATATATTTCTATTATTACAGTTTTTGTATTGTTCTTTCCTGTGATCTTCAGTTTGGGTTTATTACCCCAAGTTAATACATTCCTTATGTACCTGATCGAACAAATCGATATACATTTGTTTGGTGGGACAGGTATGGTTTTATGTCTTGTTGTGATTTTAATAGTTGAATATTGATTAGTTAATGTGTATAATAGTCGAGGCATATAGTAACTTCAAAGAATTTAGAATTACAAGAAATATCAAATAGCATGATTAATTTTATTGCACTGTATGATTATCAGAAAAAATAAAATTTACTTTTTATATAAATTTAAGCCAAGATCACTTCTGTAATACTGTGATTTTACTCTATAGTTTTATATTGAGCTAGGTGATAGATTAAAGTACTTATCTAAAAGGTTTTAAAAATAAATTCTTAGATTAAATCTTTTTAATTTAAATAAGATTAATATAAAGTTGTATAAAATTCACAAGGTTAACACAAATTGTAAAATATTGAATATTTTGTTTTCATAGAAAAAAATCTGGGAATATTGTTTTTATCAATAAATAAAAAAGGGATTCTTAGAACTTTGTTGATGATGAGACAAATAACATAATGGCATAAGTCTTCTTTCCTGCTGCATGGGATATTTCTGCTAATAAATTTAAAGTGTGTTGAATAAAAAAATTGTCTTCCATTTCCTCCTTCCACCATGACATTCAGTTTTTTGCAAGGTAAGAAGGGCTTGCAAAAAAGACGTTCAGTAATTTAAAAATTGTTATTTTATTTTATGAAATTAAACATAATTTCTTACAATTAATTATAAAATAGGGATATGTACTTTCATGCGCATTCTTTTTTCTAATGAAACCTACCTTTTCTTTTCTTTGGTGCTTCTCTGAACTTGTTTTCCTACTTTACATTCTCTTTTGAGAGGGTCCAACAGTATTCAACTAATATATTGAGATCTCATATTCCATGGTATTATTCTGGAGAAATATTTCACCCATGAGTGAAATATTTTTCCAAGTTTTCAGGAAAATAATCAATGTGGGTGTTGAAAGAAATGAACTTGTAAGCTCATTTTGCTTCTTGAGCTTTACATGCAGCCAGCATATACTGGTATTCTTGTTTTGTAGGTAGAATCTTTTTAGTATTCTTCAAAACTTGTACTGTAAATTTTTGAAAAAATTCCTCGCTATCTCACATTGTTTCCAAAAAGAGAGGATGAAATAAAAAATTTGTTATGTTGAGATTAATTTTTTTAAAAAAATCTCTTCTGTTTGAGCTTAGTTTTAGGAACTTGGAACACATATCTGAAACATTTCCCAACTTTTGACAGTAATTTTAATAAACTGCTTTATATAAGCCCAAATTAATATCAAGAGAGGTTACTAAAACTTTTTCTCTGATGTAACCAAAGCTGTATTGATGACATTGTATTCATCAAAAATTGAAATATCTCGATGTACCCTGTTTTTTTTTCTTTTCAATACAGCTCTTCAGTCACATAATCATCAAAAATAAAGGAAAAGTTGTCTGGAAAAGTAACACTACCTTTTTAGAGGCACAATCCAAAAATGAAAACTTGAGCACACAGTAATGTTTTGAATGCTGGATTTTATATGAGTGGGGCTTTAGGTAGCAAGTGGGATACTGAATTTATTTATTTTTATTGAAATATAATCTAATCTGTGACTGCAAGTTTGTTTAAATTTATTCCTTGTATTTCAGTGAATACATTAAAACGTTCTCAACCCATTCACAGTAATATTCCTCAATTTGTTATTAATTAAACCTGTTTGGACATGGTCATCTTACTGTCCTCCTAACACCAAACCTAAATTACTGATCCACTTCTCAGGCTGCTGTGTCTTAGTGGTCATGGTTACGGACTTGTGGCAGCCATGTCAAGCCCTAGTGCCTCTGAACACTCACTACATAAAGGAGCTGATACACGTTAAATATGTTGAGGCCCCAAGTACTCCTATTGGTGGGGTTGCCAGTTCCGGTATCATCCTCATTATTTGACCATGTGGTTCACATTTACGAGATTCATCATCAATAGCCCTCATGTCACTTATAGTGCTTATTAATTATCACTCACCCATCCTCTTCTCTCCCTCCCACCATTCTAATTGAATTTTTTTTTTTTAGTTTCTTGTGAAATTTAACTGTTATTAATAAAATTAATTTGAAAAATCGTGTTTTTACGAAGATTTTTTAAAAATCAAAAATAGAATACTAGATTTTAAGTTAAATAAAAATTTCCTTCAAAATGAGTTTTACAAAAAACCTTGATATAATGGATTTTTTTAAAGTTTTAGTGTTAAAAATTATTTTAAAAAATCCTATGCAGTTTTTTGGTTGCAGACCTGATGTGTTATGTAAATAAATCCAAGAGAGATTTTGTTATTATATAGTGATGTGTAAAACTATTTTTCTTTCTTTTTTCAAATAGCAACCACGAGTTTAACATCAGCATTCTACTGTTTGGTTAGAAGTATTGCAACAATAGCTCTATTATATGGATTTGCATATTTTGCTTTAAAGGTAAGTTCAAATGTTTTTGTTTGTGCTTTTACTTCATTTATGCTGGTAATGTTTTTTTAAAAAAAGGGAGCAAATGGGGCATGATTACATAAAAATTTATGTATAGATTTTTGTGCATAATTTTTTAATCTATGTAGCATATCAGAAAATCACAAATTGATTTTTCTTGAAAAATTTAAGAAGTTGGAAATGAATTCACACTAGAGAGAAATGTAAATATTCCATTAGAAAATGTTTAAGCAGGTCTTGAATGTTTATACTGCTTGATTTTGAAAGATATGAACCTCAAAACTCAATTTTTTTCTGTGGGAATGATTTTTATAGCTATTTTTAAATTGGGGGTTTTCAAATCAACGTAATTTATAATTCAGTGTGTGTGTGTGTATGATTTATGTTTCCTTATTTTTGAATTACTGTTCCTAAAATGTATAATTTGCCATGAAAATAATAAAGCATTAAACTGCACATAGCCCCATTAAATTTCAAAGCTTGTAGAATGCTCATTTACATGGTTTAATATTATTTGAATATTAAAATTTTAAATAAAATAATGCAAAGGCTTTTATATAGTTATTATTTATATAATTTCACTCAAAAGATAAGCTTATAAAGCCTTAATATTGTAACTATAGAAAATATAATAATTTGAAATATTTGTACAATTTATTAAGTATTAACATGTTGTATTAATGTGAAGGATATTAAAATGGTTTTCATGGTTGTTGTAATGCTCTTTAAAAGGAGAAAATAACAAGTAGATCAAATGATTTTTAAAGGATACTTTCATTTTTGTATTGTAAATCAACATAAATTTCCATTAATTTCCGAAGAGATCTTGTCTCAAAAAGTTTATTTTTTAGCAATTTTTCACTGTCTGTTTTTATTTTGGATATCATAATTTTATTGTTATGTTTATTTTCTTATAATTTATGTACTATCTTGGAAAATGAAACAATCTGATTGGTCTAGAATGAAAATATTGCTATTCAATATAAGCATTTTTAGTAAATTTTAATTGTACAAAAATAATAAATAAATGAATACTACTACTAATAATAATGAATTGTTATTTATATTGATAAACCTAAATTAAACTCCTCTAATTATTTTTCTTTGTGTTGGAGAATATATGTTAAGTTTTATGTGTATGTGTAAGATAAGTTTTCTGTTAATATACAGGCACAGAGCTTTTTTTTTTTAAAAAAAAGAAAATATTGGTTGCAAATGTTAATTTTGTTTTGTTCCTTTAACAAATGTACATTGATACTCAATTGCTTTGTACTTTGCTTATTGATTTTTTAAAATTGTTGTAGGAGCCAAATAATCCATCTCAAAATATTATGTTCTCTATTTACTGTGGGCTTTTGGTGTCACTAAGTTATCATTTAAGTCGAAATGCAAGTGATCCTACAGTATTATGGTAAGTATATTAAAATGTGTATTTTAGTTTCATAAAATATTGAGGGTAGTATTAATTTTTGATCAAAATTTACATAAATGTTGATAGATTTCTCATCTGCATTAAAAATCTGATTACTCAAAATAAAAAAAATCTATATTAAAACAACATATGATTATGGTAAAGCCTTTTTATATTTTAATTATATGTATTTCAGTTTTTAAGATTTTTTTAAATTGTTTAATTTGACTACATGAGAAAAAAAAATTAAGCCTGTCTTAATTTATCATAAAGCAGTACATTTTAGTATTTCATAGTATTTAGCACAAATTGAGACAGAAAGTGAGAACTTTATGCATTAAATAAACATTTAGTGTGATTGATAACTACATTATTTAAATTTATTTCATTAAAAGTTTCTTACAAAAGAATTGTTAAAATTGTATTTATTTTAGTATATATTGCGTTGGTTTACATAAATCAGTTTAATATTATTACACATCAGTCAAAGCAAAAACTATCAAAAAAGACACAATGTTAAAAATTAGTAGGCTAAGGAATCTTTTCATCTGGAAATCTTGTTATTGTTTTATTATTCTAAAAGTTAATATATGCTAGTAAAAGGGTTTATACATGAAACCTACAAAATAGGTTAAAATTTCATTTTTTTTTTTCTTCTTAGGTCTCTCATCAAATGCCACCTATGGTCAGAAGATGCTCCTAAAAAGGGCAAAGAAGATGATGGCACTGAACTTGTTGATCCTTTACCTTTAAAGCTGCAAAATACTGTGGTAAGTCAGAAGCTTAAATTAAAGTAATATGAAAATTTCTCTTTTCAGGTGCATTTTTTTAATTCGTGTTATGTATAAATTATGAAAAATTTTGTTAGAAGGGTATGAAATTGTAATTACTTCCTTGACACAACATTCTTCTGTTATTTCAGTTGACTCGACTTCGATCTGATGCCATTGTTTGTGTGTTCATTGCTGTGTTAGTGTTTGCTGTCCACGTTAGCACAGTATTTACTGTATTCCAAGTAAGGATTTTACTTTGTTAACAAATCGTACTAAAAATCAATATTGAATCATTTAAACTTTCAATATTATGTTACATAATACCTTTACCAGAGGGACACATCTCATATCTGTGAGGGGTAGGGAATTGGTGAGGGTCGCACATTACATTTAGTATTATGAAATATTTGAGTGAAGTATAGTTGCAGTGTCAGTATTACTGATTACTGCTGGCCACCATAAAATCAACCAGTAGGCTTCATGTTGTGATCCTCTAATGTGTACTAAAATTTCAATGTCATAGTTTCTGTATAATTATTTAGTGTGTCATGTTTCTTAATTTCGTTTACATCATTTAGGGAAGTTCATAATTTTTAACTCTTAAAATGTTAATACCTTTAACTATTTTGTAGTGTTTTATTTCTTGCTAATAAAGAATATACATGTCTATTAATTGAAAACAGTTTATTCTTAAAGTAATAATTGTTGCAAAGGAACCTGGTGTTCTCTCATACTGCTAAATACTGAATATATTATGATCAAGTGAATATTAAAACTTGCCCAATTAAATAATTTATAAAGTTTCTGGTGCAAAATATGTAAAATGTAAGTAGTTGGATCTCTATTTAACAAAGTATATAATACATAAAAGTTTGCAATGTGGAAAATTCATTAAATAGAAATTCATCTTTCAATGTATTTTCCAGATTGATTCTAGGAAAAAGTTCTCAAAATATGAGTGTATATATGTGTATATTTTAAAAAATATGTTTGCTAAAAAACTGTATTGTTTTCAAATATGATTAATCTTTTTATTATGGGAAAAAGTATGTCTTGTATTGTTCGTTATGATAATTTTCTTTCTCTTGATTAACTTTTTCATTTAAATTTAAAAATTAAATACAATACTTATATGAATTTTATTTTGTAGCCCTATCTTCAAACAGTTATACAAATTGTTGTTACAATCTGGGGGTTCTTACTACATTACATCATACCTCAAATGAAGAAGCAATTGCCCTGGCTGTGTTGTTCTCATCCTTTACTTAAAGCTCATGAATATGGTCAATTTGAGGCTCTCGGTATGTAAAGAATATTCAGAACTCATGAAGAATCTTTTTCTATATCTCATTCTATATATATGCCATATTTACTTGAACCTAAGCCACATTTTTTTCCAAAATTAAAGCTACTGAAAATTGATTGCGGCTTAGAATCAATTTTTTAAAAAATGTGAGTTGGATGGTGCAATTAGAACAATTACAGGTTCTAAACTATTTACACTACTTTTTCATTTTCCACAAAGACTTGTTGAAAATTTTGGGTGTGGCTTAGATTTGAATAAATACGATGTGTATATATATATATATATAATGCATAACATATTAGTAATTTTATATCAAATCTCCAATGCATGAATATTTTTAATTCTAACATATAAAGCTGATTTATCAAAAGGTATTCAGGTAGCTTTTTTTATACTTCAGTTAGTTTGCTGTGTATGGTACTGTTTTTGATTTTAGAAGTGTCTAAAAGGTTTCCAACCTTTAGTTTTACTGCACACAGTAGTGATGCTAGCATAGCACTGTGGGAGACAGTTTAGTGCAAGTACTTGAATTTTTTCTCTGCATTCAAATGTACCAGTCATTATTAAGTGAAATTCTATTATAAGCATTTGTTGGAGTTTTGATTTATGTTGGGTGGCTGCAGTAGCCAAGTGATTGTGATTGCAAACTTGTCACTGAGGGCTTGTCATATAGAGGAGGCTGATAATTGTTGAATTTATTAAGGCTCAAAGTCCTTGAAGACCAGTGGCTGAGTGGAAGTGTATTGTGCTTCCACACCACAGGTCCAGGGTTCAAATCCCGGGAGCTGGGCAAGGTTCATTCAGCCTTTCATCTCTTCAGTGGGTCAATAAAATGAGTACTAAGCTTGCTTGGGATCTGAACATTAGGGGTTTTGCGTCAGACTGACCATGCGACCGAAACATCTGCTCATGCACCCCAGTGCCTAAGGTCACAAAAGCTGAGATAGGCACACCAGACCTTGACCCTCATGGGTTGTTGCGCCACTGAGTTCAATTCAGTTCAAAGTCCTTATTTTGGTGTGGTGAGGAAGTTTGATGAGTGGGGTGTCTATTCACTTATCACTTAACAATTTTCAAAATTGTGAGATCTGTCACCAATAGCCCATGTGTTACTTCAGAGTGTGATGTAAATCAAATAATTAATTTGTGTGACTATTCTAAGAAAATGACTGAAGGAATTGTGAACAAAAGTACTGCAACAAATTTTATCAAAAGCTCAGTAATTCTCAAATCAAAACAGTTAGTAAGATTCAGAAGGTGTTAAGAGTAAATACTATGGGTGGGTATAATAAGGGAAGGTTCAGCTATCAATTAAAAAATGGCTCTACATTGGTTACATTGTACTTCACAAATATGCACCAAAAAGTATCAATAAATTCTGTCAACTCTGATACACTTTGGCATAAGATACTAGATCTCTGGACAGTGAATAACTGGTTATAGTATAATGACACTGCTTCAATTCATTCATTGTACCTGATCCCAACTTTCTTCGTGGAACATCGAATTCCATTAATTTCCCAATCTCTTGACTATCTGGATGTCACTCCTTGCAGCTTCTACTTTTTTCCAAAATTGCAGATGCCATTGAAAGGATCCTGTTGTAAGAGTAGAGAAGAGATAATTCAGAATTCAATAGTCGAAATGAACACTGTTCTAAAGGAGATCTTCCAAAAGTTCTTTTGACAGCAATCAGTGAGCTTTATAGGGACACTAGGAGCCTACTTGTAAGGGTATTATCCCATCACATAAATATTTTTTTTCAGCCAATGGTCAGATACTTTTTTGACAGCCCTTGTATGTTTTGTAAATGTTTACAATATTTTTTTCTGGTGGAGGAAAGAAAAGGGAAAAATAAATGTTTTCTTTTATCTTATGCCCATTTTCAGCATCTCTGCCATTAATCAACAAGCAGCCCAATAAAATGATGATGAAGCATCAAAAGAATTAAAATTTGCCTCCATAGACTTGTCTACAAAATACTTTAAAACAGTTGGGCTGTGTTTGAGGTGGTCACCATCCATTTCACCCTGGTTGCACAGAGGGCAACAAGCAGAATCCTTTACTCCAATGCGATGTAAAGGTTTTTGCAAGTAGTCATGTCCAGTAAGTAAAGAAAAGCACTCAACTCCAACAGATCAAGGTCAGGGAACTGGGGACTCTATTACTTTTGGAAATAAATGTCAAATATGTAAAATAAGAAAATTAGAAGAACTTATTTATTCTTTGAAAGCTTAAGTGTGATTGGAAATATTTTGTTGGAAAGTTGTATTATAAGTTTTAATCAAGAAAAATTTTTAGTTTTATTCCCTCAATAACAAATGGGTATTGTGTTGGCTGTTTTTTTATATATATAAATATTATTGATAGAATAATTTGTATGGATATTCTACTTTGTAGAAGCTGCTAAAATTATGTGGTTTGAAAAAGTTCAAGTTTGGCTTTGGTTTATTGAGAAAAATGCTCTCTATCCCCTGCTTTTTCTCAGTGCCTTGACAACAGATTCTTCAATTGTAATAAGAACTTTTGGAATTTTGTAAGTTTATGTTGCTTATTACATTTATTTACTTATTTTTTCTTTTTTTATGGAAATTTATTAAAGTACTTGTCTTAAGTTTATTTTTTAAAATTTAAATATATAGGTCAGATGTGTTGCTGTCCTCACAAATAGTGCATTTTATGAGGATGTGTATCATTGAATAGGTTTATTAATTTTTGAAAATGAAAAAAAATTAAAGGGTATATTTTTATTATTTTTTAAGTTTAGTTTAATGATGTTTAAACATTAAAAGCTTTAAGTTCCTTTTTTAATTGAATAGATTTGCATATTAAAGAATGTTATGTGTGTGCATTAATAAGTGTGTTGATTTTTCTTTCACAGAATTTTTTTAGAATGTATTTTTAAAAAATTTCTTTCAACAATAAATTTTTCTACATGTTTTTAATAACTGGGAAATCTATATTCTAATTAGTATATAATATAGTCTTGATAATTTTAGTTTCCTTTAAAACCAAAGAAGTAAATTAAGTTTTTTTGAAAAAAACATTTTAAAGCACAGTTTTTGCTAACAAATATATTGTAATGGGATCAATTTTTCTGCTTTTTTGAAATGTTAATAATTCAACTCACAATATAGTATAAAAATAACTGTTGATTAATTTTAGTTTATTCTTTGTAAATTCAATTTAGTATTTTGCTTTTTCAAAGTAGGTCCAATTTCATTTCAACTTGAATTATTGAATTTCTAGTATGTGTGTAGGAAAATGTAAAAGAAGCTTATCATTTTAAGCTATTTCATTAAAAAATCATGTAAAAAAAATATTAATAAAATATAATTGATAAATTGTCTTAAATTATTTATTTTAATTGTTTGTTTCTTGTGTTTGTTTTAGTGGAGGCGCTTTAGTTGTGGTAGTGTGCAGTTTCAAGTGCCTGCGCAGTGCCTTTTGTGATTCTTCCCACCATTACCTTGTGTTAATTTTCATGACACTTTTTTTCAATTTTGACTTCCAGGGTTACAAGGAACCTTTTTTAATAAACTTTTTTGTTTTTTCTATTGTATTCAGTAAGGTAAGTTTTTGTTGTTGTTGCTTAGCTTTTTTTTTTTTTGTAAGAGGGGGAAAAAATTCTAAGAAATTTATGCAAGAATTAAAATTCACATATTTTTATAAAATAGTTCGTTGTCAATTTTGTTTATGATGTATCATGTAGGAATAGCACTGAACATCTTTTTCTAGTTATATATTTTTAAAAAATCCGGATATAAAAAGCATTCTTGAGTTTTATGTTTTATAAAAACATGTGGTTGTGCAAATAAAATGGTTATTGAGTAATTATAGCTTAAAATTATTTCAGATTTTTAACAAATTATTACTAGATTTCTACTGAATGTATTATAATTTCTTTTATATATATATTATATATCTTGGTTTAAATGCATAATTCTTTACATGATTGTACAGAAATCCTTCTAGAATATTTTGATAAACTTTTGAATTTTTTTTTTCTCTGAGTGTAGAGATTTTTCATTAAATTAATTTCAATAGAAATAATGTGTTTGGACTGCTGGTGTAATCCCCCCCCCTTCGAGGTATTCTTTTATTTAAAGATGTGTAGTGTAATTGTTGATTTTTTTTTCTGGGTTATTTACAAAAATATTTTGTTCTTTGCAGTGTTATGAGTTTCTGTTAAAAGTGAGATTCATCATAATTTATATTGCACCATGGCAGATCACTTGGGGATCTGCTTTTCATGCATTTGCTCAGCCATTCAGTGTGCCTCGTATCCTTTTTTAAGGCTATGATCTCATAGTGAATAAGTATATTGATGTGTCTAATTCTTTTGAGAATTTAAAATGTATGTTAAGCATTTGAGAACTATTTTTTTCTGAATATAACTGTGAAATTATACAAAAACAGTTCTTTTATTAGTATTATATTTCATTGTTGTTAATTTGTAACTAAATATTAAACTTTTTTATTAAATTGGCTGAAAAATATGTTCATAAAATTATGACTAAAAAATTTTTGTGTGTGTGTTGAATAACATCTGGTGTTTTCCTTTGTAAAATTATCTTTTAGTAGTTTTTATATCTTATATTAACAAAAAAATATGGATGCACTATGACAGTATTTTTTTCAGTTTTTATTTGGAGGGGGGGGGGTCACTTTATAGCTTATGAAATCTCAATTAGGATTAGTAGGATTTAAATTCTTGAGTGATTACATATATGTGTAACACATATCTATAAAATTTTAACATGTCTAATTGCATTTTTTCTTAAATATTTCTTCAGCCTGGTAGTATAGGCAAATAAAGGGAAAGGTTGGCATCATAAAACTTTGTTTAATACTATATTCGTAGTGCTAAGCCCAGAAGTTTACTATGTATTGTAATGGCTGTTTTACTTTGTCCCATACTGTTTCTTTCTGCCTTCTTTTAAATTAGATTTATATTAAAATAATTATTTAAAAAGAATTGGTGAATATCATACTTTTATATTGTATAAAATTGTGTAAATAATTTGTATTTGGATGTGCAATGCATTTATATTACTCTATGCTATTTTTCTTTTGTTAGAATTGTAATATTCACAAGCAACGCCATCCCTTACGTTATAATGGCAATTGAATGGGAACTTGGCGATAGAGCCAAGTTGGCATCATATTTGTTGACCAATTAGGCGACTTGATGACCATTTTTGGCAAGTTCAGGACCCTCTGAATTCTTCTAGAAATTAGTAGAAAAATCCACTAATTTCACGATTTATGATGCAAGCGGTTTTTTCTTGAAGTATCCGCAATGGATATAAATAGAGAGGTGCTCGATAAACTGATTCAGTTTTGTTTCAACCAGCGATTAGTGAGCATTGTTTTGACTAGTGATTTGTAAACTTGCCTTGATCGTGATTAGCTTGGCTGTGCTTGTGAATAATCTCTTACATATGTGTATTTTAGATACTGATAATTGTATCAGAGTGCTGTTGAAGGTGTTAAGGCCTTCTGAAATTTATTCTGAGAATATTGCTGTTGAATCCTGTATTTCAAGAATTGAATTTTCGACAATAAATTCTCATCGCTGTCAAAGAACTGCCTTGTACTCTGTGACTGATTTGCATAAAACCCTCAAACCCCAATCAATGTAACAATATTATTAAAAATTAATACATTTAATTGGAACTTGTATCATTTCCTCTCTCAAGTCCAATGATCATATTTACA
Organism: Trichonephila clavata; assembly: GCA_019973975.1. NCBI lineage: Eukaryota > Metazoa > Arthropoda > Arachnida > Araneae > Nephilidae > Trichonephila > Trichonephila clavata. Next base: position 37,784 of record BMAO01003252.1, on the reverse strand, counting down.
AATGCATTTTTAGTTATTTTCTTTACAAAATTAGCTATTTTTATAGTTTTCTTAATGTGTTCAGCTTTTAAAAGCATGTATTTTTTTATTACTGTATCATGTTTATTGGGGCTTTCCTTAACTGTATAAAAGATTCTGCTATGCTATTTGTACAAGCTGCTATATCATCTGTGTTATCAACTCCTCTTAGTCCTATATTAGGTAGTGCCATCTTTTTTACATCTTATGTTCGTCCTGTTAAATTCTGGGAAAGAGATTATAAGTGAGTTTTTTCCCTTTTTTTTAAATTCACTGTTTTATTTACTTTCAATAACTTGGGTACATAATTTTTTTTTGCATTTGCAGCACAAAAAGAGTCGATCATTCGAATACCAGGCTGTCTTCTCAGCTAGAATGCAATCCAGGTAAGTAAAACCTGTAATTCCAGAAATTCTAGTGCTTTGAAGTACTCCAAAAGTGCACATATAGTTAAAGTTTTAAAGAAATTGTTCATTATAAAAATCTGTATCTTCTATTCAATTTTTTTGATTTAGTGAATAAAGTACAAGTAAACCTCTGAAAATGCAGTAAACATTTTCCTCAAAAATATGGTAGAAATGGGGTTATTGGAGCGACTAATTTAATGCAAAAACTGGGATTCAGCTCTTAAAAGAGAATATTGTCATCTACAATGCAATATTTGATCTTCTTGTAATATTATATAATCATATATAGAAAAAAATTTCATAATGAAAACGTAAATAAAAGTCAACATCATATAAATATTAAAAAAAATTATAATTTTAAGTTAAATAATTAAAATAAAGAAACAATGTTACACTAACAGTTTTTTTCCTCATCCTCTTATTATAGTTGCTCTCAGATGAGCAATAATTTTTACAATATCTGAAAGAGTGGTTAGTGACGCTGATTGCTGTGTCATTGGACCTGGGTTTGAATCCCGCATAAATCATAGGCGTTTGTAAATATATAGGGCCTTCACAGCATGGGGCGACTCTAAATAGCCATCCAACCACAAGTCTTCTAGTGAGGCTGGTAAAAAGAGAAGAAAGATGGAGACCCCGACCCCTGTTCTTCCTCAAAATTGTCGTAAACCAAGCCAAATTGTACTGTCACCTACATGGTGCCCAAAGCTACGGCTAACGACAGGCATCACTTAGCCCTTTGCCATGATGAATTTTGTGAGCCTCAATCTGCTTTTGCCGATGAGGTGGCATTAGCAACAATAATATGAATAATCCAAATGTTTAATTTTTTCTGATATTTAATTGATTTAACAGTCAAATAGTCATCTGAATTATAATTCCTACCAATATCAGCTTTGTGCTCTTGATTTTTATTTTTATCCTAAATTTCTATCCTAAATTTCTATCTTTGTATTAAGGAATATAAGCAATGGTTAACTTTTTAATGATAATCCTTTACAATTCAACATTATTATAGCTTAAATTTTTTTTTAAACAATTTGTATTACATTCATTTAAAATATGTGGCAGTAAAAATCATAATGACAGTTCTTATTTTACTTCTGGCATTATGACTGAAATGTTTTGGTCAATTTCTATTACATTCATATATATATATGTTGACATGAGTTTGTATTACATTTATATATGTAGGCAGTAAAATTGCAACAAATAACTTAACTTTGCAATGTAACAAATATAAAATACTTGTTCATAGCCTATCTCCTCACTGGATTAAGAAAAGTAGTGAAAAGGGGGGGGAGGAGTCTGCTTTTCTGCATTAAATTAGAAACCCTCTAAGAATAATTAAAGCTTGATTGAAGAAGTGAGAAAAACTTTTTGTTGGCTTTGCTCTGAGTCACTGAGTGTATCCTTATCCAAAACACATAACTACATACAGTAGTGCAAACAAAAAAATTTCAAGAAAGGGTCTATGGTCGAAAGTCTCCCAACTTGTATCATACCTCAAGACAACACTGATTGATTCTTCTAATTTTGTCGATTTTGTCAAAAAACAGTAAAAAAGTATTGAATTAATAATTACCATTAATTTATAAAGTAAATTGTTAATTAAAAGTACTCTATTAAATTTTATATTATATTTGATTATCAATAAAAAAATCAAGGGCTTGGGGGTTTATGACCCCTAGGACACCCCCTTGTGTGCACCTTTGATTGCATAATCTATCACTGAATGGTCACAGTAGTGAAGTGGTCATGTTGGCAAGCTCATGGTTGGGCATATTAAGTAAGGGATTCAAGTCCCAGTGCCACTGAAGACCTATGTAGAGGGGCTGATGTATGTTAAATCTGTGGAGGCTGAAAATCTTAATGGGGGAATGGTCTGGAAGTTTGGAGAAGGGCTTTCCTCATAAAAAAGAACCTCAAATACATATATATAAAGTATGTATTTGAGGTTCTTGAATGCTTATATAAGCATTCTATAGAATTGTTTATTTTAAGAAAATTTTTATTTCCTAAACTGCATTGTAGAAAGTTTACTTGTATATTATTTGCTTTTGTGATTAATTCAGATTCGTATAAAATTTAAAAAATTAAACAGATTTTTTTTTTTACTTAAGTGTGTATATTTTGTATTCTTTTTTTAAAAAATATTTTATTTTCCTAGAGAGTTATGAAATAGTAGTGAAATGAAATTCTTTTTCTGGTGTATATGTATCTTTGATAAAATTGTGAAGTGGATCTAGTGTACTTAATAATTTAATCTTTCACTGACTTAGAAAATAATTTAAAACTGAATTAAACTGGAACATTTTTTTTTTCATCTTTAGTATACTTTTTTGATAACAATATTTTGGTATGAAAATAATTATATCTAAAATAACAAACTTCTTTGTGTATGTGTGCTTTGCTTAACTTAGATGAAGGAAACTGTTTGATTGATATTTTAAATTATAATGTTTGAATTCATGCGATGTAACTTCTGCTGCTTAATTTTATAGGTGCTGATGACAACAACTTGAATTCCATTTTTTATGAACATTTGACTCGCTCTTTACAACATTCTTTGTATGGGGATGTAGTTCTAGGTAGGTGGGGGAGAGTAGAGCAAGGAGACTGCTTTGTTCTAGCCTCAGAAAATCTGAATTGTTTGGTTCATATCATTGAAGTTGGAAATGGACTAATCACCTTTCAAGTGCGAGGGTTGGAGTTTCGAGGTGAGATTCTTGTATGATATAGAATTTTTATAGACTTCAATTATACTTAATTTTTGTAAATGGAGTGTTTTGATTTGGTTTAGATAACTGAATTCATTTGTATCTGTTTGCTATATTTTAATAAAGTAATTTTAAATTTTGATGAAAACTTTTTGCTAGTGGGCATTCAGTAAGCTCGTATTTTTATACTGTTAAATAACTTATATTATTGTTTAAAAGTTGTATATTAATCTTGTAGTTAGTTTAGCAAAGCCTTTCTGGCTTTCTATTTCTACGTGGTACAAAGCTCTGTTAACTCTTTTCAGTTAATCTCACTAATTTGAACCATGATTTGAATTCAGCTGGCTGTTTATGAAAACATGAGGACTTTGAACCCAGGCAAATGTAACATGCATTATTCCCTCTTTATGAGTCTTTAGTGGAAACTAGGCTTGGGCACTTTACTTCAGTAACATGTTACCCATCAAGGGTTCAATGCCCTTGAAAATTTATCTACCTCAGCCATTGTTTCTATCAAATCTTGAATTTGAGTCCCACTGTTGAAGACCCTTAGTGGGAGGAAGCTGTTGTAAATTAAATTTGTTGAGGTTTGAAGTCCTCATGCTGGTGTGGTTTGGAAGTTTGTCAAAGGGTGCCAGCTCAGGAGTTCTCCTTGTCAGACTATTCAAAATTATGAAGTCTGTTGCCAATAGCCCTTGTATAACTTTCAAAGTACAGAGTTAATCTAACAAATAATCTGTTATTTCATGTTATTTTTAATACTGAATTAATAGAATGAGAGATCAAGCAATTTAAATACATCATATATCTTAAGTGCAGTTTGCTAAAATATTTCTTTGTTTCTTGTAATAAGTCTTTCAATCCTTTTATTATTTTTTAATTCTTTTTATTTTAAATAAAAAGTTTTTAAATCTTTATGTAATAGGCGATACTTAAAAAATTTAATATTCTTAACTATTACTTATTGTTTTCATTCAGGAACGTATTGTCAGCAAAGAGAAGTGGAAGCTATTAATGAAGGTGTTGATGAAGATGAAGGTATTAATTTATGACCAATCTCATTTTGTTTCATGATTTTTTTTATTATTAATAATGGTAAAGATTTACTCTTTTAAGTAATGTTAAAAAGTTGTTTTCTTTTAATTTCATTTCTCTTGATACATCATGACATAACTTTGTATGGCTAATATTTTAATTTAAAATTGAACTGTTCTGCAAGCAAACAGTTATTATAATGTGTATATGAAGTAGCTGTGTTTTTAACCTTTTTAAATTTTATTTTGAGAGATTTGTTTTGAAGTGAAAATCTTATCTACTTTAATTGTTTTGAGTAGCTGTCTAAATTTGTTAATTAGATCCTCCATAAAATTTTACAAATTATAGCAGAATTATTATTCTCATAATGACATTTCAAAAAATGATCTCCCCCCCCCCCTTTATCTCTGTATTTTAAAGCACACACATTGCTTTATTTACTGATGCAGAAAATAATTGCCTAAAAACATAATTGAAACAGAGGGAAAAAAATTTAAGCATTTTTAATTTAGAATATTATTATACTGGTTTCGTGGTTTTTATTGGATTTTTAAAAAAACAATTTCTTAGATTTCATTTTTAATTTTATTTTAATGTGAAATAAATCATGGAACATTATTATAAAACTGTTTTTCTGAGGAAGGGAAGAAGCATATTATTAGCTATTAACTTAAAAGCTCTTATTTTGAAATCTTAATTTGTATAAATGCTTAGTTCATTGGAGTCAATATAAAAGTATTGTTTTATTACTGATTACTTAAGAAATGTGTGTTAAATGTGTATGTGCCTTGAAATTATTATATTTGAAAACCTATTCTCTGTCATATGATTATGAATATATTAATTGTATGTAATATTTATTAGGCTGTTGTTGCTGTGAACCTGGTCATCTTCCCCACCTGTTGTCTGTTAATGCAGCCTTCAACCAAAGATGGTTGGCATGGGAAGTAACTACCTCAAAATATGTTATAGAAGGTTACAGTATTTCTGATAATAGCGCCATTTCAATGTTGCAAGTATTTGACCTTAGAAAAGCTCTCATAACATATTATGTGAAGGTAAGTTTTTGTATATGTTATGTATGGATACAAAAAGAATTAAATTTCTATATAATTGAAATAAAGTTAGTTATAGATTAAAAACTTTGAATTATAATCATATTGCCAGAAATGTTAAGACTAAGCTATTCACTGTAAAATACATTAGCAGTAGTCAAATCATCATGGTTATGAATTTGTGGTTGGCATAATTGTTATTAAGTTATCGGTTAAGGTCTTAGTGGTATTAAAGACCTGCTATTTAGAGGGACTGGTGCATTTTAAGTCTTTCACAAGGCTTAAATGTCTCCCACTGGTATGATATGAAAGTTTGAAGAGTGGAGGATTTTCCCCAATTTTTCATTAAATGCTCGAAGTGTGACATAATCCCTTAACCTAAGTGAAAAAGTTGCACGATTTGCTTCCCAGTGCTATCATTTTTGCACAGGCACATATAGTTGTGGGATGTATTAGTGGAATGAAAAAACATAAAATAATAAGTAAGTCCTTCACAAACATTGTCAAGGTTATTGTGTTGCATTCCAAACCCTTTGGAATATTTTTACGTTGAGTGTGAAAGTTCATAATTCAGAAAGTCATATAACATGCCAGGGGCATCAACACATCTAAGCAAGACATATATATATGCCAGTGGTAGTTAAGGGGTTATAAAACAGTTTTCTCATTTTTTTTTTTTTTCCATCTTGTAGAAATATTCTGATTTTATTCTAAAACTAATATTTTTAAAGTTATATTTTGTAAAATTGATGTTTTTACATTTTTCAAATAAAAATTTTCAGTATATCAAGATTAGGTCTAAAAGTAAACATAAGTATAAACTTTAAACAATAAAGTAGTAGTATTTACTTAAATGTGTTCCCTGAAATGATTCCTTTAGTTTTGTTTTCATTAGTGTTGTCATTTATGTTTTCAGAGTGTCATCTATTATACCATAAGCAATGAAAAGTTGCTCCGATGGCTACAATCTGAAATAATACAAGAAGCTCTCAGGCCCACCCTGGATAAAAATTATGCTGATCTTGATCCTGTCTTTAACATGACTGTAGATGAAGATTATGATTTCAGAGCTTCTGGAGTTTCTAGGAACAGCTTCTGTAACGTTTATTTAGATTGGATACAATACTGCATTTCTAAAAACAATTTAGTAAGTATTTTTCAATTATCCATTCATATTTATGTCAAATTCATTTGTTGAAGGAGTTTGTTTTAAGCAAAATCATATTTATATTGGCCCTGATTTGCTAAATGTCTTTTTTGTTCAACCTATTTTGTTTTGCTTGTTATTTTGATTCCAATCTAATACATGGCATAGATACTCAGATGTATTTTCTGTAATTAAAAAAACGTTTCCTTTCAAAATACCATTGAATATATTACTTCTAATTCGTTTATAAAAATGTAGATTTAAGAACACATAACCAACTAAACATCTATCAGTGTATGAATGTATTAACTGTTTAATTTTCTTTTAAAAATGTGTTTTAAAATTTATAAATTTGCTACAAATAAATACATTGATTGGAAAATTATTGATACATGTCAGGGCTTAAAGTTACTTTAATATTTTAAACGATGCTGCTCTTAAATAAGTAAAACATTAATGGTAAATGCCTTGTCTTATTGTTTTGCTTAATTGTTTTTTTACTGTCAAACATTTTTTTCATCCTGCTTTAAATATTGACAATTCCCCTAGATGATAGTGCATCTAATGCATAAGTGGTTAGTTTGAGGTGAGGTACCTATCATATTCTAACTGAAAACTTGATTAAAAATAGCTAATCCATAAAGAATTGTTATGCAGTAAATAAAAATTAATGTTCCAACCTTATGCTTAAGAACATCTCCAACGTTCTTTTACTTATCTACTTTCAATATTGGTTTTATTCTCAACCGTCTAAATTAAGGTGTTTGATGATCAAGAGTTACTATTATTTATATTAAATGAGCATGCTCTATTGTGCTGTGTGATCTGAGGAAGTATATCCAAAAACCATTCCAAACCAAATTTTTGAAATGGAAATCAGTGTATTGTGTGTGAGAGAGCGTGATAAATGCTGTAGTAATTAATATTTTATTAGTGCTCAATATTTAATTAGTGCTGTCATCTTGATCCAACATTTTTATCTCATATCACTGTTTGTATCATTGTAATGTCATTACGTTTTAGCTATAAAACTAATTAATTGGGTATAATACATATATTTATAGTTTTACCATTTTAAATATTTGGAAAAGTTTTACTTATTTGCATATTAATGTACCTTTATTTCCTTGTAACAACAGACGGTGAGCAGTTCCAAAGATTCTGCTATGGTATCACTTTGCTTCGGACTCAGCCTTCTTGCCAGACGTGTTCTGGGAACTGCTTCTCATAATTCCTTTGCAAGGTAGGAACAAGTATTCTTAATCAAGTTTAGTAGTTCCTAATTAACAGAATTTGTGTGTGCATAAAATGTATGACAATGTTTATTAATCCCCTTAGTTAATTTAATAGAGCTATTGAAGAATGTATGTAAGTAATTTTGTAAATTTATAAAGTCTTTAATTCAAAATATTTTAGTTCTGTTGTGTCTTAAGATAATTTTAATTTGTTTACATAAAAATAAACAGTTATTTAAAATTAAATTTCTGGAGTTGTTTAGTGATGTAGTTAAATTTTATTCTTCTAACTGAAGCATTTTTTTCCCTGCAATAACAAAAGTATTTTTTGAATAAGTGTGTTTAATAATTCACTTAAATTTTCTCTTGTGGGGGATTTTAATTCACAACCTTACGGGAAATAACCACAGCATTATCTACAAAAAAACTAAAAGATTAGTGTTTTTAACAATCTTGCATCATCCTTATTCTTACAGCTTAGAAAGGGTTGAAATCCCCAAAACGAATAATGAAGGCTCTTCTGTTGTGTTGTGCTTTTCATGTCACTGCTTTGCATGTGTTTAAATAAGTAAATGTGATTTTTAAATTGCAACATATTTCATCAATCCATTCAATGACTGCAACAATGAAATTTTTTGATTCTACCTGCAAAATGACCTAATTAAAATGAAATCATTTTCAAATATTATATATATGTGTGATAAAATTATGAAACAAATAGCTTGAAATATTTAGAAAAGAAATAATAATTGAAATGTAGATTAATTTTGAAATAAATTGTTTCTTTTTGTAGACAGTTCATTGCAACCAGAAATGGATTAATATCTGTAGTATGATTTTATATTTTATTTTTAATACCACTTTATGTTTTGTGGAGTTATGTTAGGTTTTTATTGTTACATCAATTTTTAAAATACCTTATTCTATTAGTTCATTAAAAATTAATAACTCTTCTTCTAGTGTGGATTTTCTTCTTTATGGTCTCCATGCTCTATTCAAAGGAGATTTTCGTATTACTTCTGTGAGAGATGAATGGGTCTTTCAAGACATGGATCTCTTGCGAAAAGTCATTGCTCCTAGTGTTCGCATGGCTCTGAAACTACATCAGGTGAGACATAATTTAATCAATCTACGTATGCATTTAGAAAAGAAGCTGTAATTTATATATCTAGAATACAAATGATGCACCTAATTTTAAAAAATCATATTTTCAAAACTACTGTATATATTACAATAAGAGATACATGAATGTGAAGAGAAATATGCCACATTTTTTCCCCCACCAATGACCAATTGATGTCAATGCATTCAGGATCGTTGTGATTAAAATCCAAATATAATGACAATGACAGAGAGGAGTTTTTGTGTATTAGAGTCTGCATGGGTTTTTTTAGTGCAATATGCATTTAGAAATAGCAAGAGAAAAGAAGCATCAACCAAAGGTTTTTCTGTGATGGTAATCATCAATTTAAGGAAACAGATTGCTTGTGCAGAAAGAAAAGCAGAGCCCAGCCAAGCGACTTGTAAGAAGAGGGATGAGGCAGAGTTTTGTTTGAAGTCCACTGAAGTTTAAGAGTTGCCTCTAAACTCCCCAAAAACAATGTGGAAAATTTTTTGAAAAAAATTAAATTTTAAGCAGTATTGTTAGCAATTGACACAACAAATAGCAGAGGATGACAACTAAGTATTACAAATCATCAATAGAGTGATGCTACAAAATGTGTGGAATGAACTGGATGACAGATTTGACATATGCGTATAACAAGAGGGTCACACATTCAACATTAATAACAGAAAAAAACTTGGTATATTTCTCTTTACCATTCATGTATCACTTATTGTAATATGTGCAGTAGTTTTGTTAATGATTTTTTAAAATTGGACCTATCATTTGTACTCAACTTGTATTGTAGTTAATATTCTATTTATGATAGCTCTCATTGTTTATCTCCTCTGTAAAAATAGATAAAGAATAGTTGTTACTTACCCTTTTGATAAGACCTGCCATGTAGAGGGGGCTGATGCATGTTAAATCTGTCAAGGCTAAATGTCCTCCCATCGATGTGGTGTGATATTTAGGAGAGGTGCAGGCTATCTCGGGTATCATTCTCACCACTAGACTATGATTCAAAATCACAAGGTCCATTGCCAATATCTCTTGTTGCTTTATAGTGCACTCTAAATGAAACTCTTACTCCCTCCTTTTTGTTATATATTGAGCAAAATAGGTTGGTTTTTAATTTCATCATAGAAATTTCTAATTTTTGGAGACATGTACAATTTATTTTGTTAGAAACATATATGATCTCATTTGAAAACCCTATTTAATTATTTATGATATTGGGATATGTCAATATTCAATTTTCCTCTTACAATTTTTTATTCAAATATCTTAACCTCTTTCTGTGTTTATTTTTATGGTACAGGATCATTTCATGTCTGCCGATGAATATCAAGAACATGCTGCTTTATATGATGCCATCACTGTATATCAGAAAACTATAGTCATCACGCATGAAGCGGATCCTATTTGGAGAAATGCTGTTTTGTCAAGCGTACCTTCATTGCTAGCCTTAAGGTAAACTATAATTTTCTCTTCAAATTGAATTACAAACTTAATAACACTTTAATTTATGAACGATTTGTCCATTAGTCTATTTAAGTATATTTAAAAATGATTTATGAATTTACTTATTTAGTGTTAATGGTGAAGACCAAACATGGAGCAATTATTTATAAATGTCATCTTTATTTATTACTTAGATTTGGCTTAATTTATTGGTTTCTTTTTGAGAGAAATTATTAATAATTCATAAATACTGTTAATATTGCTTTTAGTATTTTTTCAAATTTGTATAATGATTTAATTAGACTCATTAACCAATGTGTGAAATAATTATATATTCATGAAAACATTTTACTGTCAAATTTAAGATGATTCAGGAAAATAATTTATTTTGAAACTATAACAGAAAGTTTGGAAATAATGGAGACCGAACTTACCCTCCCCCCCCCCCTTAAATTCGTAGCTATTTGAATTCATAACAATCTTCCGTTAAGATCTGATAAATCCTGATTATAACTACATTCAATTAAAAGTTTATGTACAAAAATAGAGCTTCAATATTTTAAATTAAATTATGCCTTCCCATTGAGTGTGATATAGAATTTTGAAGATTGCAGTAACTCTAAAAACACCTGGTTAGGTTTATTTATCAATAGCATAATGTGTTGTGCTAATGCAATATTACAAAGTGAAATCAAACAAATTGTACTAGACTCTACTAGGATTAGTTGTTGTGTTGGAATTGTTATAAAATGTCTCATAAATGTGTATTTTATTTAAGGCACATTTTTGAAGATGGCTGCGATGAATATAAAATAATCATGTTGAACAAAAGATTCCTAAGCTTTAGAGTCATTAAGGTAATGTAGAAAAGTCCATTTCTTTTTTAGGTTTGTTCATGTTTGTAATTTAAAAATAATTGTTGAAGACAAGAATAAATTTATTGTTTATTTCCAGATAAACCGTGAGTGTGTCCGCGGTTTGTGGGCTGGTCAGCAACAAGAGCTTGTTTACTTGCGGAATCGGAACCCAGAGAGAGGGAGCATACAAAATGCAAAGCAAGCTCTACGGAACATTATAAACTCTTCTTGTGATCAACCAATTGGTTATCCCATTTATGTCTCTCCTCTTACTACTTCATATGCTGAAACAAGTGACTTGCTCACTTCTATTCTTGGCCGACCAGTTAGCATTAGTTTGTTCAAGACATATATCATTAATTTCTGGAACAGGTCAGAAATATTTTTTTGTATTGATTTTTAAACTTTCAATTTATCGTTTTAAATATGTTCTTTTTTTAAAAAAAATCTTTTTAATGAATAATGAGCAGTATGCAAATGGTGAAAACATTTACATCTCTAATTTATTTTTGTACAAAGGGATAAATCAATCTTTCACTGTTTTATGTTCTTGAAAAATGAACTTAGGAATTGTTATATGTACATAATATACTAAAAATACATACATAATTTTCATACATGCATAATTTTCTGCTTGATGAATTTCAATGAATCGTGAGCAAAACATTTACATAAATGGAAAGTGTAATGTAAAGAAATATTTTTTTGTTAAAAATGCCTTTGGTAGAAAAAATTCCCCTGTTACACTTGTTAGCTTAACTGGACAATTTCAGATATTATATATTTATTTTTTTATGTAAATATACATTAACTATTAAATCATTTTTGATATCATTTTACCAAATTCTCAACAGTTAAAAGATATTGCAATCGCAGAAACAATTGCAAAAATATTTCCATTTCATTAATTGTTTTATCTGCTTGGTGATGATCTTACCTTCTTTCATCTCATCATATTGTGATTTTTTTTTTACTCTTTTACTATCATATTTTTAAAGATTGATTTAACGCATTGACTGACGAGATTGTGTTGATAATTTATGCCATGGCATAGAAGTAGATTGTTATTAAAAGCTAGTGGTCAAGGTAACGGAATTGTGGCTGGTGTGTCGTGAGTTTAAGCCCAGTACCACTGAAGACCTGTCGTGTAGGGGAGCGATGCACCTTAAATCTGTCGATAGCTCAAACGTCCTTCCGTTGGTGTAGTAGTTAGGAGAGGGGGTGCAGCTATGGTGTCATCCTCATCACTTGACCTTGGTTCAAAATTACAAGGTCTGTCGCCAAAAGCCCTCATGTAGCTGAACAGTGCAACATTATTATTCTGACAAATATGATTCAAAAGTTGAAATACAAAGTGTATATGTATGTCATTCTAATTACTGAGTATTATAAAATCCTTTCCTCATAGAATATTTTGACTATTCATTAATTTATGATAGGTACTAGAGGTTGAAGTTATTTCTTTAAAATGTCATATTGCATTGACATGTAATACATCAAAAGAATTAAAATAAATGAGTAAAAGTATGTGTTATTTTCGTATTAAACTATATTACAAAAAATATTTAAAGTACATGTCACTTGATTAGATTACTATTTAAAATAGATTAACAAATTTTGTGATTTTGAGAAAGGAAATTGTACTATAGATATTGAATTTTTTTCTCATATTATGTTTCTTACCACAGCAGAATCATGCTTCTGACATTTCACCTTTTGCGTAATATATTAATCTTCCACAATATCGCAAACATTTCTCAGGGGAATGAATTCCTCATCATTGCTATAACAAAAATAAATCAAGCACTTGATTTATAGCTCTTTTAGTGAATAATTTGTGTATTTTTCATTCTAAAATAAGGTTATTTTTTTTAAAAGCAATATTTTTAAGATATAAATTTTAAAAATGCCAGAAAGAGTATTGAAATGTGACCAAAAGTTTTGGCCAACACCTGATTGGTTCTTTCATTGAGATCAGCATTTATTGTTCAAAAGATTTATATATATTGTATATTATGAGTTTTTTATATATTTATTTTATATATTTATTTATTTTATACTGTGTTTTTAATTCTACAGATTATGAAGTTTTACAAATGTAATTAAAAACTGGCATGAAATTAAAATAGTGTTAAGTAGAGTTTTGTTAAATAATGTATTTGAAATTTATTTTTTCTTTCTTTGAAAGATATTTAAATCTGAAAACTCTTTGTCTTTTTTTTAACCTGCTAACGTCTTCTCGGACATAAGGCATCTTGCAGTCCTGTATGAAGCCAATTTATAATGGCATTATAAGATATGCATTTATTATTTTTATTGGATTTTCATCATTCATATACATCTCATTCTTTTTCACTGTAGATACATTCCACAAAAAGACGTGTTAAAAAAATATGCTCATATATAATTTTTATGTATTCATGGGAGGAATGTATTCCACTTTATCCAAAAACTATGTTAGATTAAATAAAGAACATTATTTGAATTTTAAAAAACTGCTAAAAAGTTATGAAAGATGAATTGTATTAGGCTCTAATCATGTGTATTTATTTGATATTCGATTAATACTGTGGCTTTTATGTTAATGACTGAAATAAAATTTGGAACACATAAACTACGTCAAGAAAGAATGACAACTTTAAATTAAAAATACTAAAAGTAATAACTTCTTGATAATAAATGAATTTTTATTTAGGGCAAGATGGATCAAAATCCTTATCCTCACTAGAAAGGATCTACCACTTTTGCTATGTATGAATTCAATGAAGAGTTTTGTCCAGTTGTAACAGTTTGAGTAGATGAACAATTCTGAAAATGTTTTGCAGCATTTTCTTCTTTTGAAGGGTTGTCTGCTGTTTGTTTTTTAAATAGGATTTGCTTAAGGATTGCTGCTACCTTAAAAAGAGGAACATTGCAAACTGATCAGCAATCACAACAATTCGCAACCCTAAATTGGGTTTAGCGTAAATCAGCTATGTAAAGTGAGAAAAAGGTGGATTTTTCTAGACTGCTGTTTTAAAATGTTTAAAAAAATGGAGAGTTGCTTCCTCTGTTATTCTCAAATAAAATTTATGAAAAAAATATTTATTTCTGATGATTATTCTGTTTTATATAATTAGACTGCGTACCAGATGTGGTGAAGGTTGTTCCAGTGGGGGCACAGCTCGTTGCAGTGATGATGGAATCATTCGTGATTCGGGAACAGTAGGACCTGCCTCTGTAGTTGATAGTGCACCACCTAGAGGTAATTTTTCTGCAATTTTGTCCATTATATTTTTGTAGACATGCCACTGAGCTTTCAATCAACAATCATAAAGTACTACGAGTCATTACATATTTATCAAATATTTTAATAATTATATGATATTGTCATCTTGTAAAAACTTTCAAAAAATTAGTAAATTTGAAAATAGATTTGTTTTTTCTGTTTTTCATCAAAAATTATTTTTCAATTTTAGTCTAAACATCCAGCTAAAAATGTATAAAAATATATTTCAAACAACATGAATCTGAAGATTCTTAAGTTATGAAGCCTTTCTTCACCATGTGGGAATGCCTGTAGTGGTATTTAATTTAATATCATAAAAAATAACCAAATTGGATCAAATTAAAAACATGTCTCAACTAATAAGTTATATGTTTCAGTTTTTTTCCCCCACCATATATTTTATCAAGGAATTATTGTTGCGTAGATTTTGAATCTATATTTTCAAAAAGTAATATATTTATGTATTGTAGGTCGTGGAAGTCATTCAAGTAATCAAAGTGGTTCTCATTCAGGTGATGCTGCCAGTGATACAGCCAGAAGTACTGGTCGTACTAGTGCCACAAGCAGTGTAGGTCGTGGTAGCAATGTGGGCAGCTTGGGACGAAACAGTGCCTCATTCACTAGAACTAGTTCGGGAAATGTGGCCGCTGCCTCTGCTGGTAAAACATCTTCTACCACTTATGTCAATCTCACTGCATTTCGCCCTTTTAATGGAGAACTAAGTGACTCTGCTACATTTGGAAGTAATGGCGTCAACACAGCTGGTAGTCTTGAAGACACTCGGACTGTCACCATATTCAACCACCACAGTGGCCGCACTGAACATGTTCATGTATGATCGTAAAAATTAATAGAATTTGTGAATTTTTATTTGTTCTGCAGCTTTCCATGACTTGATATGGTGCCTCGTTGCCTGATCTCACCGCAAAAAAAAATTACTTTTGCACTTACTGTGGGAATTTTAGACAAGCTGTGACAATTTGTATTATTTGTACAGTCCAAATGGGTTATCTAGTTGTGAATGACTGTTGTATAGTTTTTGTTTTCTTTTTTGGAAAACTTAATGGTGCGAAACAGATTTTGTTTCCTCCCCTTCCTCCCCAATGCATATATTGTGGCAAATACTAGTCACCATCGATATTCTGCGATCTGTATATCTTTCCATTTAACTGGTGGTGTTACTTCTAATGAGCTTAGCACGTTTCTAAGGTTCCTTATTAGATGCCAAGACGATTTTATCTCTGTAGTCATCCTCCTTCTAAAGCAAAAAGAAAGAAATCACTGTCTAAATGTAATCAAATTTTAAAAATCTATTCCGATTACAGTTATATGATAGAAATTACTGCATGAAAATTAGATGTTTGTTGATAACGAATTTCAGATTTTGGAATATTTTTAATGAGATATGTGTAAACAAAGGATGAATGTATAATTTTTTTAGTTGTAATTCAGAGTAGTTTGGCAAAGTGTAATGTGAATCTTAGTGCAAATTTGTGTGGTACAAAAATGTAACATTTTTTTAACCGTATTAATTTTTCTTTATATTTTGTGTGAAAAAATATTTATTTATTTTGACTGTTTTTATCATTATGGCTGATTTTCAGTAACTAATAAAACATGATAAAGTATTTTTCTTTTCTCACTTTTTAATAAGTGTTTTATATTTTCAATTTATATGTTTACAAATTCTAATTTAAATATGTTCTGTAAACATCAGTAAAATTATTTATACAGTGAAATGTTATGATAATGTAAATAATTTTAGAAGCAACCAAGGAAAATGTTCTAATGAGAGAAAAAAAATCATGTTTGACTTAGAAGAGCAGTATCAGCTTTTCTGAATTAAAAGTATTTATTTATAATAGTTGTTCGAAAATCATTATTTTTAAAATAGAGCAATTAATAAGTTGGTTTCTCAAAAAATAATTTTAACAATTTCTTTGGAAATGTATAAAATGATATGCTTGCAGTATTTATTGTTCCGTTGTTGTTGTTTTTTATTAAATATAAATTTTATATAGCCAGATTACATTATCAAACATACTTTTTGAAAGGAAAAAAAGTATTTAGCAGGATATTATAGTCACTGCCAAATGATATTTTGTGTGTATAAAATTATTGCTTGTGTGTTAAAAATATAGGATGCAATTTGTATTATATGTTTGTAAATGGACACAATTTTTTTTTGAATGCATGCGTCAGTATGTGTTTGTAATGTATGTATGTATATTTTAATTATAACATTGTTTCTTATTATTTTATATAAAAAATGCACCTTTTTTTTCAAAAGGAGCAATTTGTGCAATTTTTCAAAAGCCTAGTTTAGTTTTTGAATATTTTTATATGTTACCTATTGGAAAAGAATGTTGTATTTATATATTTTCAAAATTTAAAAATAGAAATCTATATTTTCCCCTCAACAGAATCGAAAAGACATTTTAAAAAATAAGAGGAGATCAATATATTAATGATTTTGTGTAGTTATTTAATAATTAAAGAAATTCTTATTGAAATTTTTGAAGAAAAATGGGGGTAGCTATTTCCTTTATAAAATTCTTTTCAGCATTTATTTGAGATTTTTTTAAAAACATTACTGACATTATCTAAAAATGTAAACTTGTATATTATTTTTATAAAAAGTAAAGGAAATGCTGCTTCATAATTATTTATAATCTAATTTTATAATTAAGAAATATATATTATAGACATTTTTTTTGAATGTATAGCATACATTTTTCATGGACAATAGTTAATATCATAGTGAAATGTTTAGTTTCGTTTTTTGTACTTCTCTCCATACACATTTCTATTTAGTGTATGTGATAATATTTTTTGTGTTGTCTATTTTATAAAATTTTATACTTTTTTTAAACAAAATTCACATACACTTTGCTGTTTAGTAATTTTTTTAATTTGAAACAGATAAAAAATACTGTGGATTATTATATGTGCAGTTAACTAGCAATTTCCAACTTTTACCTTCTTACAAAAAAGAATTGTAAAATGAGAAATAGCTCATGTCCATTACATTAGTTAAGTGTAATCAAAATGCATAGTATTTTTTAAAATTAAATACTAGTTGGGAATTTTTCAGTTTTGTTAAATATTTTCAAATGAAAATTATCTTAGAGAGAAAGTAAATATGAAAATTTATTGTATATATGATGTACAGTGTGAAATATATGTCAATTCATCAAATTTAGTTTTTAAAGGCATAAAATAGAATGTTTAAATATTAATCAATAACCTTGAAAATTAATATTATAACCCATATCCATCATTTCAAAAATGGTTTAAATTTGTAAACTTGACAATCGGATCATGTTTTTAAATAATTTCATTAGATGTTTTATATCAGGGTTTTCACTGATCAATTTGATTGTTTCTTTTTTTTTTTTTTCCTATTTAGAATTTTTAATATATTTTCACAATAACACTAAATTGTTTTTAAGATTTTAATTTTGATAATTACCTTTTTTATATGAATTTTAACTTTCAAGAAATGTTGAAAGATTTAAACTACTTTCTGTAAGTTATGGTAGTATTGATGTCGCTACCTTCACCCTTGTGTCTTATACTTATTTTTTTCCCCACCCATTTTTATCCTTTATATTACTTTTTTTATACAAACCCTTTTAAATTTTAACTGTAAAAGTTTTGCAATATGCATTCATATTGTATTTCTAAAGAAAGACTAATATAAATTGACTAATATGTCTCTTAACTAAAACATATCCATAATATCACATTTTAGGACTAAGTACAAGATATGCTTATATATATTTTTCAAGACCAATAGATCTTTCCTGACACTTTGATTGAGTCTTGATACTTAAAAAAAATCAAGCTCTCTCAGAAATTTTTGACGCATTTTTAACGTGATGGAAAAAGAGTTTTAAGTTTGACAAAATCCCTTTCAGTGAAAACTCTGATCAGTATTTATTATTGTTCCCTTCCATACACCGTTCATTAGAATATTATTTACTAATTTAATTTTTTTGTAAATAAGACATTTTTTTTATTTTAAAAAATTGTTGAACAAGTCACCACTTAAATACTACTTACAGACAAATGTCCTACAGGAACTTAAATTTGTTGATTGCATTATTTGTATAAATAACATTTGTTTTTATCTCGAGCTTTCCAGTTAAGCTCTCTGTGTAATTTTTGGAAGATCTTTATATATTTAATTTGTTATGTGAATATTTAAGTATGGAAATTGAGAGCTTAAATTGAATATATTGCTCCTCTATAAGTTTATCACTCACACTTGAACAGAAGTAAATGTTGAATTTTTGGGACGCTGATATCAAGAATTATAATATTGTCATTTCGAATCACAATAAGTTTTAGCTATAGTCTTGAACATACTGTAACAATGACAGTTCTTATGTTAAATGTATGTGAAAAGTGTTGAGTATGTTTTCCATAATCTTGCCACAACTGAAGCTGAAGAATGCTATATATATATATTATCCAGCCATACATACATATATATATATTGTGATACTTATTTAAGATTTTATCACATTCACTTGAATAAATGGTTTTGATGAAAAGATAGTGCTGTTTCTATTTTAAATTTTAATAATATATAGTTCTGATAATTTTTCATGCTATGTCTGCCATCTAGAAGCCCTGTGGCTGAGTGGTAGTGTATCACACTTCCTCACCACAAGTCCGGGGTTCAAATCCTGGGTTGGGTAAGGTCGACTTTGCCTTTCATCCCTCCAGTGGGTTGATAAAATGAGTACCAAGCTTGCTTAAGAACTGAACACTGGGAGTTTCGTGTCAGACTGACCACTTGACTGAAACATCTGCACATGCACCCCAGCGCCTAAGGTCAAAAAAGCTGAGATAGGCACATAGGCTGTTGCGCCACTGAGTTCAGTTAAGTTATGTCTGCCATCTTATTATATTAATTAATAACTTAGTGACTGCAGTAGTTTAGTAGTTATGGTCATGCTCCTGGCCACTGTGTCACAAGTTCAAGCCCAAGTACCACTAAAGCCCTTTCCCTGTAGTGCATGACATTAAAAACAACCAACTAATGTAATGTTAATCCTATGGAGAATCTAACTAATTCCGAATCATCTCTTCACCCGAATCTAAATTTTATGTATTGAAATACAGGCAGCGGTTGCCAAATGGTCTTGGTCAGGTACTTGTCACCGTCGTGTCATGAGTTCAAGTGCTAGTGCCACTGAAGACCCATCTTGTAGAGGGACTGATGTATGTTAAATCTGTTGTGGCACAATGTCCTCCCATTGGTGTGGTGGTTTGGAGAAGGGGTACCAGCTCAGATGTCGTCCTCATCATTTTACTGAGGTAAAAATTACGAGATCTGCCAGCAATAGCTCTCGTATTGTGTGAGGTTAACAAACACTCTTACTAATGAATAACTTATATTTATCTAAGTATGGTACGTGTATTTTGTAAAAGTGTTTTCAAGGATATGTGAGAAAAAATTGCTTTTTGACAAATAATTGTATAAATATTTAGAGTACTAATTAGGAACATTAATGAGCAATCAAGGTAGATTCATTTCATGCAAGTATAATGATGAAATTTTTCTTAATTTGTAAAATCCTAGGAGAGCCCACACCCTTGCCAACAAACCGAAAAAAAACTATAAGCCAGAACGAGATGGCGCCAAGCGAAAATGACAATTTCCCAAACTTACTCTCATCAATTTCAACTGTAACATTTACTCCTCCGATTTTCACACTATTATTCATAATCGCATTTATACTAACCTCCCGGTAAAGCATAAACCAATCAACAACTGTATTTTTATTCAATTTCAATTCATTCATACATCTTCCAAACCACATTTTAGAGCTGCACGCAAAATATCATACATATTTAACTTACTATTAGTAAACCATAAATTTTCTTTCTTATATTTCTGCAAACATCATGTGCATTCACACCTTGTTTCGACATCATCCAAAACAATATTTCGTTCGTATAATCTCATTACATTTAGGACATCCATAATTCGAAACAATCAATCAAGTCTTTCTTAACTTTCGCATTCAACAAAGTAAAAAATTCTAAGGTGTTTTCACTCATACATGTAGCCAGACATCCAGCCCAGTGATGAAATTCGAAATGCCCGCCGACAGAAGGGCAAAATACGAAAATTCCAGAAATAGTTAGATTTGCCATATCTAGTGTATCAAAGTAGGGTTACCAAGATGGCGCAATTATCGCCAACCAAAATAATTCGCGCCAAGGGTGTGGGCTCTGCTAGGATCCAACCCCTCTTCTGCTATGTACATCATTATTACACACTTTAGTCAATTAATTTAGAATGCACAAAGTTAAGAAACTTTCACTGCTTTAAATATAGTTTTCCTTGGTTATTGTATTACATCAAAAGATTATTTACAATTAATCTTCGAAATTTAACTTTCTTGCGAAGTTAAAGTTGAAACAATATCACCAGTAACAAAGTAAAAATTTTTAAAAGCAATGTTACAAAAGGAAAAAAGCTGTTACAAAAGGTACCTTTCAGAATTTTACGTGATGTATTAACTACTTATTTAAGAATTTCTAAGTTATAAAAATAGGTCAATCAGCAATAACTCTATTTAATATACTTGTTTGATTAGAAATGGTTAAACCACACAAAATTACAAATTTTTGACAGAAAACAGCATAAAGAATTTGGAGTCTATATTTTTATGGCGTTTTTATCATAAGTTAAAGTGGGTACATTAATGTAATCTGGGTACATTAAGGAAAATATTTGGAAATCTTTGTTTTATATGTTCGTCATATTTCTTAATAACCATTAAGTTTTTAATTCAAGGTTTATTTTCAACCCGGTTTATTTCACAACTCTATTGCACTTTTATCTTTTCTGTTGATTATAATGATGATATTAAATGTTTTTCAACAACCCTCTACACTCACTCATCTCTTATGAATATCCGGAATAAAATGACCGCTATTTTTCTGAACAATCTCGGATTTTAAGAAACCCTTTTGAATGTAGTCAGTTTTTCTCTCACAATTTCTTAGCTAATGTGACTTGCAAATTTGTACCATGCAGCTATTTGAGATTGGATACAAAAGTTCCCCGGACTGAGTTTAACGTGGCAATTTTTTGCACTAGAGTGACTACAATAAACGTTTCTGTCTTACCCCTTTTTAGAAGTGATTTGTCCTAAATAAAGTGGTTGTTAGGTCGCCACGGCGTCGTATTTTGTAACCGGATGCATTTAGTAACCAGCGATTGGAAGAAATGAAGTTTGTGGAGCAGAGAATGAATATTAAAATTTGTAGAGTGCTGCGGAGACTTTCGAAATGTTGAAGCATATGTACAGCAGTTATACATTATGGGGAACGCAAGCGTTTGAGTTGCAGGGCAAGTGTCGAACACTCTGGGCATCTGCAGACTTCCCGCACCCCCTGAAAAGATTTCTACGGCGGTACATAACAGGCTTCAAACAAGAATGGGCATATGTACAGCAGTGATACATTATCGGGAACGCAAGCTTTCGAGTTGCAGGGCAAGTGTGTCGAACACTCAGGACATCTGCAAACTTCCTTCACCGCCTGAAAACATTAAAAAGATTTCTGCGGCGGTACGTAAAAACAGGCTTCAAACAACGATGGGCATATGTACAGCAGTGATACATTATTGGGAACGCAAGCTTTTGAGTTGCAGAGCAAGTGTCGAACCCTCTGGGCATCTGCAAACTTCCTTCACCGCCTGAAAACATTGAAAAGATTTCTGCGGCGGTATGTAAGAACAGGCTTCAAACAACGATGGGCATATGTACAGCAGAGATACATTATTGGGAACGCAAGCTTTTGAGTAGCAGGGGCAAGTGTCGAACACTCTGGACATCTGCAGACTTCCCGCACCGCCTGAAAAGATTTCTGCGGCGGTAGGTAAGAACAGGCTTCAAACAACGGAGGGGGTGAAAATGAAAACAACTGTTCTGCCGCATCTTCCTTACTTCCCTGATTTTGCCCGCAGGGACTTCAGAATATTTCCTGAGCTGGCACATCGCTTTCAGGGTCGTCGATTCCAATCTGCAGCGGAAATTTAAAGTGCATTGGTGGATGAATTAAAGGACATGGCTAAAAATGGATTCTAGAAATGGTGGGATGACCTTCACAAGCGATGGCAAAAATATACTGTTGCTCAAGGGTCTTATTTCAAAGGAGGATATGTTTCAGACATTTAATTGGTAATATTTTTTAAGTTATAGACTCAGTACGGGAACTTTTGAATCCTACTTCGCAATTCTATTCTACATGTCAAATCCTAGTGTGTTGATATATAGATTGTAATTCCGGTTTTAATTTAAAATTACTATTAAAATTTTTTTAATGTGAAGTTAAAAACCAAACATACCAATAAATAAAAATTTTTAATAAAGATAGTTAAATTAGAGTATTTTTATAGAGAAATAAGTAGTCTTGCTAAAAGATGAAAATTGAGTTTCTTGTGTCACTGTCTTTTTTATGCCTTTGTGTTATGATATGAAAAAAATTTTCTTCCTGAAGGAAATTCTAATTAAAAAGTATTAAAAAAAAAGCGGCTCATCTTAGAAAATCTTTTAATAAGGAATAAATATAATATGTTCCCCATAACAGAGAGAGTGAATAAAGAACTGGCGTTTTGATTAATACTTTTATACAGAGGCGGATTAAGGTAGTTGGAGGCCCATGGCGGTAAAAGGTTTGAGGCCCATGGGCTAAAGAGTCGAAAAACTAAAATTGTCAAAAGAGCCGCTTACTTTCAATTCTCGAAATAAAATGTATCGATAATAATAAAACTCAACGGCCGAAGAAAAATGTTAACTATATATATAAAAAAAATAAAACCTTACCGAAGAGCTTATAGTTTTGCTATACAGTTTGATTTCTCTTTCGCAAATTCATCAATTATTTTTGCCATATCTATTTTGTCCAAAACATTTTGTTCTATATATAATATGGTCATGTTGTTCAAATTATCTTTTCTCCCATAATCTCTTCTCCCATTTCCTTAAATTATTTTAACACGTTTTAAAACTGAAAAAGATCTTTCACCTGATGCATTCGATAACGGTATTGTTAAAAAATATTTTCAAACGTATTTCTACATTAGGATTTCTCTTGCAACTCGATAAATTTCTAGTGGGGGCTTTCATTATATCTTCATCTTGTTTTCTTTTCTTGCTCGAATTCATATCGTCAAAATTAAAAGATTCAATATCGTCTTTGTAAGTTCCTTTAGTTTTTGTGTACCTTTTTTTTTAATGTCAGGTTATAATCTCTCGACAAAAGTACAATAAAGTGTTCTATAACAGTTTGATAAATCTCAGCTCTTCGGGATAGTTCTGCTCTTGTCCTATCACATATGACATAAAATGAATTCACTATGAAATTTTTCTTTCTTTCAAGAATTTGTAAGCAACTTCTTTACTTTCACCAAAAATATTTTTTCTCCTTTTACCTGCCTGCGAGCGTGTCCAGCTTCTTCTTCAAACGAGAGCTCTGATAAATCAGTTGCTCCTTGTCCATTTTTCCAAATTCATTTCTGAAAAATTTTGAATATAATTTTCTAGAGATTTTAGTACGCTATATCCTTTTAATTATTCACACTCAACTTATTACAATGATTTTCTATTAGCATTTATTCTCTGGAGTATGGTATTCCAAATCATGATCATTAGGGAAGTTTCATATTTTTCCATCTGTGTGTGTTTCAAAAGGGAAGTAGACTCCATATTGTGGTCTTTTTTTCCGTCTCATTTGTTTTACGCATATCAGCCAGGACCGCTTTTATTAATCTCTATCTTGTTATTAAGGACTAAATTCAACTAGTTTGAAATAGTTTGCTTTGAACTAAAAATATTTTTTTACCATATAACTTCATTTAATTTCATTAGTAAAATACACTGAAGGAAATAAAAATCCCTTCACAAAGAAGGATTTATACTACGTCAACAAAACTTGGTAGACATGTTTATACATCTGAAAGATATATATATATATATATATATATATAACTTTAATTCAAATTTATCAATAAGCGCACAAGGGTGGTGCTAGTCGCGCCACGTGGAAGGTGTGAATCAAGTGTACTTTAAACACGCACTATAAAGTTCGTGAGATTTGACGTAGTGAGTTGATATTAGTCGTCGTCTAATGACTTTAAGACAACGAATAAGCCATTATCAACAGCTCGCTGAGTTTGAACACGAGGTTGTATAATAAAGCTAAAAAAAGGTGGTTTTTCTTTTCACGATATTACAGAAAGACGTGGAAGGAATGTATCTACTATGTATTATTTTTGGCAGCAGTAGTCCAGGGAGGGCACTACCTCAAGAAAACTATGGCACAATCTCGCATGGGTCACCACTGATTGATAAAATCACAACATTCACCACATGGCTGGGGAATGTAGTGCATCTACAACAGAAATTACAGTTTTTTCCGGTACCAGAGAGACACAGTGAACAGTAGCAAATCAATCGCCAGACGCCCTGTAGCGTTCGTACTATTAACTTTAAATCATTGAAGTCTGACTTCAGTCATGTTACGCTGGACATCATCAAAGAGCAGATTGGCGATATGTTGTGTTCTCCGATCAAAGCTGTTTCTGTCTTGGTGCCAGTGATGCAGTAGCGTAACGGAGAAGATTTGGGGTCCCCAGCCATACTTGATGTCAGTCAGGCTGTGAGACCCAAGAATTCTGTCCAAGCCCTGCGATGCGCGGATTGAGGAGTGTACGTTACGCCACTGCAGTGATGGCTGTATATTGAATACAAGAAGGCAATATCAGCGCCTGCAAGTAATCTTTCTCTCTCCTAGATACACTGCGACTGCACCTACAGTTATGGTCTGTCGTGTGAAATTTTCTTTGATTGATGGAACATTCTCGAGGTTAATTCACACACCCTAACTGCAAACTAGTACGTCAGTCTGGCGATTCAAAATGTTGCACTGCGATTTATAATCATTCAAGTGGTGTTTTCCAACAGGATAAAGTGCACCCTCATCCCTGTTGTAATCCAACAGGCTCTATAGAGTGTCGACATGTTACGTGGGCTTGCTATATCACCAGATCTTTCTCCAATCGAGCACGAATGGGACATCATTGGAAGGCAATGTCAGCTTCATCCGCAACCAGAATTAAAGTTATATTGACCGACCAAGAGCAACAGGTATGCAATTCCATTCCACAAACTGATATCCGGTACCAGTACGACACGTGACATGCACGTTTGCATGTAAAATTGTGGTGGTTAAACGTTTTTAATGTATCATCATTTCTCGTTTGAAATGGCTCTACCCGCGCTTACATTAACCGGTGATCTTGAAACTTTATATATATAATCAATTTAATGTTACGTATACATTTATATAGGTAGCCGTTTGCCGATTTGTATCGCTGAAGTATAATTAGTCGACAATATTTTTTTCTTGGAGTTGGGATTTTTTTCCCATCAGTGTAAAATGTACCCGAAGGTAATTAAGCATGGCTGTGAACTGAAATCGAGCTTGTTTGATTTGAATAGTATTAATTTGTTCGAAATAAAATATAGGCAAAAAAAATGCATGTGAAAATGTTTTACAGATGGCAACAAAACAAATATACGAGAAAAAGATGGCTAGGGATGATACACGACTCAAATACGAGGAAATCATCGGAGTTGCAATATCGATTCAAGATCCTTTTCTTGCGCGTTGAATTTATAAATGGAATCCATCAAGCTTGGGGCCCCTGGCGGCCGCCAGGTCCGCCTCTGCTTTTATACCGGAAAATGTTTACATATGAAATATTTTAATTGTGCTAATAAAACTTAAAAGGGAAAATGCGTTCAAATCGTTTATTTTAAAAGGTGTTTTTTAATGCAATTTTTAACAAAAGGACCTATTACTTACTCTTGTATTCATTATAATATAATGATCATCTACCGAAAATGTTCAGATTTTAAGCAAATTTTATAGTTAAAAATTGTGTGTTAAAATAAATTTATTTTAGATTGTAATTTTTTTGTTTTGAGAATTAGGGAATATTTTTGTTCAGAAAAAAAAATAGAAATAGTAATTTATATTTTTAAAGAATAATTCAGGATAATGAAGTCTATTTGGAATAAATTTTAAATTACAACTCCATTAGATGAAGATCGATTCCATGGATTTTTTTACCCGAACCTGAATACCATTATCAAACTATGTATAAGTTTGAAGTATTTTCTTAATATATTAACATACATTCAAAGAGTTCTATCATTCCACAGATAAAATATGTAATGTGTACAACATTAGCTGGTAAATTGTGTGAGTGCACTGCATTTAATATATTTTTGTGATAATTAAAAAGAGCTTATTGTGTGTGTGAGTAAAATACACATGCACTGAAACATGTAAGGAGAAAACTATCATCAATTAACTAATATTGCTTTAAAAGTAAAATTGTGCTTGATCATACCTTAAAGAAACCCAGAAATTACTGTTAATAATCCTACGAGTAGTTGTTATGTGAGATTTTAAACAAAATTTTAACAAAAAGAAATTTATTTATATCTTTGACCGAAAGGTAAGGGGAAAAGAAATTTTTCTTTTTAAGTACGAAGGTTGATCCAAAAAAGGTTATACAAGTAGAATAAAAAAAATATTTATTAACAATAGACAGAAAATACAAAACGAAATTAAGAGGCATACGTGCCTATCACTTTTCGACATAATCACCAAGTCTATTTAGGCATTTATCAGAACGTAGGACCAACTTGTTTAACCCGTCTTGGGAGAAATTAGGTTCTAGTCCACTGAGTCAGGTCTCGATAGATGTTTTCACAGAACTGTCTAAGAATATTGCAGCACATCAGAAATTATATGTTGCACGCTACCATAGCTCTGACGAGATTTCACGCAGAGTTACCCGTCGATCATTTTGAATTATTTCTTCAATTCGTGCCGTGTTGATTTCTGTCATTGAAGAACTTGGCCAGCAGCTCCCTGTCATATTGCGGTTTTCGACATCCTGTCTGCCTCATTGAAAAGTGTGACATAATTTTGCTACATGTTTTCTGCTCATTGCAGATGCAGACACATTCTTTGCCCATAAAAATTGAATCACGGCTTGCATTTCCAAACGAGACCAATTTCCTAAGTCATGCCATTTCAATCGCCCTGATCCGTCTGGGAAATTTCACTACCTACCCGCAAACCAGTTGTATGACAAATAGCGCCATTTGTCACCACTTGGGGGTTCTCCACAATATGTAGTTTTCAAATGGTGCAGCTTGTAACCTTTAATTTTCCTGATCGACCCTCGTATTTACTTTAAATTCATAGTAATTTAGAATTTTTCCCCTCTTTTTTTCACGATGTGCATGATATTCGGTGGATGTTTAAACATTAAAACGAGGTCAATTTGCAATGTGTGAAAACACAAATGTTCTTTAATATTTTTAACATCACTCTTATATAACATCATTCAATATATCTCACATCACAGCTGATTTTGCTTAAATTTGCAAGAGAAATATTCTGTATTCAGCATGTTTCCAATATTTTATTAACAAATAGATATGCAAGTTGAAATATACATAAATTGAAAATACATAAATGACATTACTAACGTAACGTTAAGTGGTTTAACAAAAACTACTTTAAGTTCTTAAATTTAAATCGAAAATACTCCTAAAGATTATAAACATTAGCTTTGTAACCCAGGCCATATCAATCCATTTGTATGAGATTTTCTTAAATAAAATTTAGAAAATACTTTTAAGCACACAAAAATATGAATAAATCTCTAATGTAGGCAGTCTAATGGGTAATACGGTTCTGTAGTTTTTAAAAAATTTGAATTTCACTTCTTTCAACAAATGATTTCAATATGAATTAAGATGAGCTGCATGTTGTTAAAACATTAACTTAATTAAACATGCTAAGGAAAAAAATCTTTATATAATAATTGAAACTGTTAAATAAGGTGGTACACAGTTTGGTATCAGTTATAGGAACCATGGTTTTCAGTTATAGAAACCATAGTTTGGCAGCTATTTTACTGGTGATATTATCCTCAATATAAGATACATTTGTAGCGGTATCATCTACATAAGCCAGTAACAGCCTCCGGACAGGGGTGATCACTTTTGACTAGTGGTACGTTACGTGCTTACGGAACCGAAGGTCGTGGGTTCTATCAAGGCTATCTTGAAGACATCAGGTCGTGACAGCCATTATATGACGTCACGAAAGGAGGGAATACTTTTCTATGCGCACTCGCTTTGTGAGGAATATAAAGCTTAGGACATTTATTTCTTTTCAGGTCATAGACTAATATTTCCACATTTTATTGATTTTTTTTAGTTCTCACTTGGGATATTTTATATATATATATATATATTATATATATATATATATATATATAATCAAAATTTCTATATATATATTTAACTGCATGCAAAAATAGATTCTGGATTAAATGTTAAAAATATGTTATATATAAATATTCAAAAATATAAAATAATTTCAATCAAATAAAACATAAAAAGAAAAATTTACTTATAAAGAAAATATGAAAAGTAAAAAACCACATTAGAGGCATATTATGAAAAAATGCATGCAAAAATATATACAAATTTAGAAATGACAAACAGTTTTAGACACCACAGTAATTATAAAGCAAAAATAGATCCTGGATTGTATGTTAAAATAATTCATTCATCCACAATATTCAAAAATATAAAATAATTTCAATGAATTAAAATATAAAAAAGAAACATTCGCTTGCAAAGAAAATATGAAAAGTAAAGCATTAGAGGCATATTATTATATAAAAAAATGTATGCAAAAATATATACAAATATAGAAATGACGCAAACAGTTTAAGACACCATAGTAATTATATAGCAAATATAGATTCTAGATTATACACTAAAAAAAATAAATATATATATATACACTAGTAAATACACTTACCTATAAATAATCTTGAAAAAAAAACACCTATTCATGGAATATATCATTAATGAGGCAACATACTGATTAGGTTCAAATTTTGAATCTTTTGCAATTGTGATGATATTATTTAAACTATTAATTACATTACTAGCTTTCATGGCCCGGCGTTGCACGGGCTTTCTCTACTTTTATAAATTTTCCGTTCTCTTCACAAAATCAGCATGACCAATATTCTTTTTCGAAGTAACTTTGGCTTCTATGTTTTTCCTCTCCTCTAAGCCCGGCGTTGCACGGGCTTATACCGAGGGTATAACTTAATTCCCCCATGTTAATTTCCTCCTTTTATTCTAACGCCAACACTTTGGTGTGGGTTTGACGCGTACGATGTGAGTGCATGACTCGTGAGTGCGTGTCATGGCTTTGTTGCTTAACATTTTCCCTTCTCTTCACGATTTCTCGATCCTAGTACCACTGAACACCCGCCGTGTAGGGGTGGGATGCACGTAAAATATGTCGAGAGCTCAAACGTCCTCCCGTTGTGGTAGTTAGGAGAGGGGGTGCCAGCTCAGGTGTCGTCCGCGTCACTTGACCATGGTTCAAAATTACGCGGACCGTCCCTAAAAGGCCTGGTGTTGCTGAACAGTGGGACGTTAATATTCACTCAACTTCACAAATTCAGCACTTCCAATATTATTTTCCGAAATTACTTTGATTTCTTTGATTCTTTCCTCTCCGCTTAGCCCGGCGTTGCACGGGCTTTTACCGAGTGAATAACTTCACCCTCATGGAAATTTCGTGTTTCCCTCAGGCCGATAGCACTTGTGTGTGTGTGTGTGTGTGTGTGTGTGCGTGCGATGTGAGTGATTTCTTGAACAATGTCATAAAAACTCCTTTTTTCGAAATTTGTTCTTGCGTTGGTGTTGTGTGGAAATTATTAAAGACGGGTGAAAGCTCATGTGTCGTCCTCGTCACTTGAGCATGGTTGAAAATTTCGAGGTCCGTCACCAAAAACCCTCGAATAGGCAAACAGTGCGAATTTAAAAATCACCCACTCACTTTCCAATTCTTTCGTTTTACCGAGTGAATAACTTCATCCCCATGGAAATTTCGTGTTTCCCTCAGGTCGATAGCACTTGTGTGTGTGTGTGTGTGTGTATGCGCGCGATGTGAGTGATTTCTTTAACTATGTCATAAAACTCCCTTTTTCGAAATTTGTTCTTGCGTTGGTGTGGTGTGGTAATTCTTAAAGATGGGTGAATGCTCAGGTGTCGTCCTCGTCACTTGAGCATGGTTGAAAATTTCGAGGTCCGTCACCAAAAACCCTTGAATAGGCAAACAGTGCGAATTTAAAAATCACCCACTTCACTTTCCAATTCTTTCCTTTGCCTGAGTGAATAATTTCATCCCCATGGAAATTTCGTGTTTCCTCAGGCGATAGCACTTGTGTGTGTGTATGCGCGCGATGTGAGTGATTTCTTTAACTATGTCATAAAAACTCCCTTTTTCGAAATTTGTTCTTGCGTTGGTGTGGTGTGGTAATTATTAAAGATGGGTGAAAGCTCATGTGTCGTCCTCGTCACTTGAGAATGGTTGAAAATTTCGAGGTCTGTCACCAAAAATTCTCGAATAGGCAAACAAGGTGAATTTTAAAATCACCCACTCACTTCAACGATATTGATTCATATGAGAAAAAATCATAAAATATGCAAAACATCATTGTTTTGTAAAAAAAAAAGTTGTTTTTTTCCTATAAAATTCTTTAAAGAAATATAGTTTTTGGCATTTTATTTTTTTAATCATTGATTCTAAATGATCAATGACTTTTTAAAAAATAATTTTCATTTAAATGCATCGATATTTATTCATTTTAGAAGAAATCATAAAATAGGCAAAGTATTATTATTTTGAAAAAAAAATCCGAATCGTGACAAATAAGTGATGTTTGGTATTTAATTTATTCAATCACTGATATTAAAAGAGCAAAGTATGAATCTTTTTAGTTCAGATGGTTTACTTATCATAAATATAAGAAATCCTTATACGTAACGATTGAAAAATTTCGATTAATGATTTACAGAAAACAATTCTTTTTTACTTAAAAAAATGTATATTTAAAGCAACAAAGAAAACGTTCTGATATAATATATTACGAAAAACCAAGCATATTCATTATTTTAACAATAATTATTTTCTTAGAGCTTAAAATAATACAAAGGGTTTGTGTGTATGTGTGGTATTTTCATTTGCCAATGAATCGTTATATACTGGTAGCTAAAGTATAGTCCAGAAAACTATAATCTATCGTTTTATCCAGAAAAAAAACAGATTATACAGTGTTGTCATTACATAATTAATCTAGTAATGAATAACGGAAAAAATATTGCAACATCAAGTTTGACCTTGGCCACTGAGCGTTAAACAGAGGGGAAAAAATAATAATAATGATTCTCGCGCATGCGCAAAGCCTTTAGAATGTCTAAAAGTTTTCATTATTTTTTATGGCTCAATTTTTAATTGAAAATTCCAAGTTTTCACATATTGATTGGAAACAACAATAATTTTTGAAGAAAAAAGGTTACAAAAATAATGCTTATATTATTTCTCGCAAAAACTTTATTTTACGAAAATCACAAAAAAAATTTTAAAAAATCCGTAATTTTTAAGCAAATCGACACACGGGAAAAAATTTAATGCAATTTTTTTTTTTCAATGAAGAAATTATTAAATGATTGATTTAAGTATTTTGAGTGTTTTATTACAATTCGTTCAAAAAAGTTTTCGGCTTTTTATTTTTTAGATCACTGATTCTGAAAGTTTTAAAAATCATTTTTATATAAACGCAACGATATTGATTCATATGAGAAAAAATCATAAAATATGCAAACAGCATTGTTTTGTAAAAAAAAAAAGTTTTTTTTTTCTATAAAATTCTTTAAACAAAGATAGTTTTTTTCCCGGAAACGAAACTGCAGCATTTTTAAAAATAGTTGTATGCTGAAAAAGAACAGAAAGTATAAATTTTCAAATAACAAAATTTCACTACTATTTTAATTCTTGAAGTAAAATTGTGAGAATTTTTTGAAATATTCGACACGGGGAAAAAAGTTTCATGCAATTACGCATTATTTTAAAGTAAACTATAAGTTTTATGAAAGAGAACAAAAAATTTCGATACTGATAAAATATTTTAAATGAATCTCAGAAATGCATTGAATGCATTTTAATTTTAAAAAAAAATAATATTATTTTTTTAATATAAAATTGATTAAAAATGCTCATTTAGCAATTAATTGTGACATATAGTTTTCGGCATTTTACTTTTTTAATCACTGTTTCTAAATATCAATGAACTTTTTAAAAATCATTTTCTTTTAATTCATCGATATTTATAAAATACAAAACTATAACTTATTAATATTTTTACATTAAAATTGATTAAAAATATTCATTTAGCAATTAATTGTGACATTCCGTTTGCTTAAATAATGGCAGCACTGAAAATTTACGTGGGAAAAATAAACAGAAATGAAAGCTTCTTGTTAGGAATTGTTGAAAAAGATAGAAATTACTTTGAATGATTAAAAATCAGAAAAAAACCTTTTTTAAGGCAAAAAAAAAAAAAAAAAAAAAATGAAAAGTACATTAAATAACAGAGGATCATGTTAAAATAAGTATTTATCAGTAAAATTAATTTACGTGGGAAAAATAAGCAGAAACGAACAAAATGAAATTCGCTAGATTCGAACCAGACATAAGAAAGAATTAAGATACTTTGCGAAAGCGGCGCGTTAGCCAATCACGCCACGCAGGATTAGTAGCAGAAGAAAAATAGGCAATAAAATGAATGGTCGGTTCAAATTGAATTTAATTTTTAATTGAGGGGATCCATAGGATATTCAATAACGATTGAAAGATTTCGATTGAAGATTACATTTAAATGTATTGCAAAAAATTTATTGATTTTTGATATTTTAAAAAAAAGCAATTAATAATAAAGAATATATAATACAAACATAGCTTTTTTTTTTTCTAAGGATTTATACCTATTTAACTGACTATTTCCAAAAAAAAAATTTCGAAATGGGCAAATTCTTTGATTTTATTATGAAATTATATGTCAAAAAAAAGAAATATACATTAGGCATTATTTTAAAGTAAACTATAAGTTTTATGAAAGAGAAAAAAATTTCGATACTGATAAATATTTTAAATGAATCTCAGAAATGCATTGAATGCATTTTATCATCTTAATCTGACATATATATGTTGATAAAATACATCTTTCACTCGCATTTTTTTTTTTTTTTACTCGCCAAAGTTACTGATTTCCCCTGTTTAAGGCAGAATTTTTTTAGTGTAACCCTTGAGTTAGAGCGGTCGAAGGCGAAACAGGTCTGAAGTCTTTGGCGCAAAGCTAATTTTCGACGCCAATGTTTGGCTAAATGTAAAATCGCATATTTTGAATTATTTTAAAAATCATTACCTTCATTTTAAGGCATAATTTTTACGTTAATGCTCTCAAACATCACCAACTATTTGCAAAATTACGTACTTTGAAATAAAAATGTACAAATTACTTACTTTTTAATTTTATTTCTCAGAAAAACATAAGTTTACGAAAATCACAATTTTTTTTTTAAAATCGTAATTTTGAAGCAATTTTTTCAATCTTCGTATATGTTACGGATAATATTACTGTACACACGGAAAAAGATTTTGTTGAGATTATCTTCATAAATGACGAAGTTATTCAATGTGAAGTAAAAATTAAGACTACTTTTTAAAAATTCTTTAAAAAAAGTTTTGGGAATTTTATTTTTTAAATGAATGGGTTCTAGAAGAGAAAGGCTTGAAGTTAATTAGTGTAGAATATCGATTTAATAACACGAAAAGTAATTCATACCCAACGATTTAGAAATAATTTTCATAAAAACGCATCCGTTTTAACACTATTTTAAAAAATTCGAAAAAAATAGAAAATATCGTTATTTTACAAAAAAAATTTACACCGTGTCGTGGCGAAATAAATGATCTTTCCGATTCTGTAATTAATTTTTGTCTAATTTCGACACCGAAAATCGGATGACAATTTTAATATGGTGGAAAACGTAAGATTACCGCTCGGCCGAAACGGAAGGGAAGTTCCGCCCAGTAAGCAACCGGCAGGAGTAAAACAATTCGGCGTTTTAAGGTTTTTAATTAATATCTTTTTAACTAATTACAATATCGGAATATAAATAGGCAATACGGCTTCCCCGGAAAATTCCCGATCTTTTGGTACCTTCCGCGACTTTCTGCGTGGTGCTGTTCGTGAGAAGATAGACGCACATAGATACATAAGATACGTTTGTTTACCTTCGAATTTTAATGGTATGGCTTTTTCATGGCCCGGCGTTGCGGGCTGCCGAGAATAACCTGTGAATTTGCACCTTCGCCAGCACTTTTGTGCGGTTTCGCGTACCGATGTGGTGCATGTCCGTGAGTGCGTGTCGCTGTTTCTGTTAGCCATTTTCCCTTCTACTTCACCATTCCTCGATCCTGGTACTACAGAACCCGCAGTGGTGTTGGCGATACGCGTAAAATCTGTCGAAATCGACGTCGTCGCCGCTGGTGTGGTGGTGGATTGCGGAGAGTGCCATCTCGGGTGTCGTCCGCGATCACTTGACGTTGGTTCAAAATTACGTGAACGATCCCAAAAGGCCTCGTGTAGCTGAACAGTATGACGTTAATGTCCTCAATCTTCTGATTCAGCACTTCAATATTATTTTCCAGAAAGTACTTTGATTTCTTTGTTCTTTCCTCTCCGCTTAGCGCTGGCATTGCACGGCTTACCAGTGGATAACTTCACCCTCATAGGTATTCGTGTTTCCTCAGGCGCACCGTGACAGTATTGTGATTGCCGTGCGTGCGGTGTGAGTGATTTCTTTAACAATGTCATAAACTCCCTTTTCGAAATTTGTTCTTGCGTTGGTGTGGTGTGGTAATTGTTATTAAGATGGGTGGCAGCTCATGTGTCGTCCTCGTCACTTGAGCATGGTTGAAATTTCAAGATCTATCGCAAAATCAGGCCGGCAGTGCGTTGGTACCC
This sequence comes from Trichonephila clavata, assembly GCA_019973975.1. Taxonomy (NCBI): domain Eukaryota; kingdom Metazoa; phylum Arthropoda; class Arachnida; order Araneae; family Nephilidae; genus Trichonephila; species Trichonephila clavata. Next base: position 2,457 of record BMAO01003252.1, on the reverse strand, counting down.
TCACTTTCCAATTCTTTCGTTTGGGTGATAACTTCATCCCATAAAATTTCGTGTTTCCCTCAGGCCGATAACGCTTGTGGCTGTGCGCGATACAGTGATTTCTTTAACTATGTCATAAACTCCTTTTCGAAATTTGTTTTGCGTTGGTGCGCAGTGTGGTAATTCTTAAAGTGCTCCGAATTGTCGTCCTCGTCATAAACATGGTTGAAAGGGTGGAGTCCGTCACCAGAAATATGAACCGACAAGTGCGGGTAAAATCACCACTCACTTTATTCACCATTTTACCGGTGAATAACTTCATCCCGGAAATTTCGTATTTCCCTCAGGCCGATAGCACTTGTGTGTGTGTGTAGCGCGATGTGGTGATTTCTTTAACTATCCTTTTGTTGTTCTTGCGTTGGTGTGGTGGTAATTCTTAAGATGGTGAAGATATGGTGTCGTCCTCTCTACTTGAGCATGTGGTTATCGAGTCCGTCACCAAAACCTGCCAGATGAGCCGTGGTACGTTTAAATCACCCACTCACTTTCCAATTCTTTTTCCTTTGGTGAATAATTTCATCCCATGGAAATTTCGTGTTTTCCCTCAGGCCGACCTTCACTTGTGTGTATGCGCGTGCAAAGCGTTTCTTGCCTTCTGTCATAAACTCCCCGCACCATTGTTCTTGCGTTGGTGTGGTGTGGTAATTATTAAAAGTGGGTAAATAAGGTGTCATCCTCGTCACTTGAGATGGTTGAAAATGAGGTCCGTCTGCAAAATTATAAGATAGGCAAACAGGGTGATTTTATCTTACTCGCTAATGATATGATTCATATACAGAAAACTCATAAATATACAAGCCTCCTTGTTTTGTAAAAAGTTGTTTTCCTATAAAATTCTTTTTGGCATTTTATTTTAATCATTGATTCTGACGATCAATGACTTTTTAAAATTATTTTCTTAAACTACATAATGTCTTTAATTCACAGAGAAATGATAAAATAAACGAAATATTATTATTTTGAAAAATCCGCATCATGACAAATCTAGAGCTTACAGTCTTTATTTAATTTATTCAATCCACTGATATTAAAGAGCAAAGTATGAATCTTTTTAGTTCAGATGGTTTACTTATCATAGATAAAGAAATCCTTATACCATGATTAATTTCGATTAATGATTTACAGAAAACAATTCTTTTACTTAAAAATGTATATTTAAACAAAACATTATGATATAATATATTACGAAAACCAAGCATATTCATTATTTGTAGCTGATTATTTTCTTAGGCTAAAATAATACAAAGTTTGTATTATGTGTGGTAGTAATGCTTTACGAAATAAATGTACAAAGTACTACATACAATTTATTTCTCAAGAAAAACATAAGTTTCTGAAAATCACAATTTTTAAATCCGTAATTTTGAAGCAATTTTCAATCTTCATGTATGTTGCCTTGGATATGCCTTTTGGAAAAAGGTTTGAGATTATGTGACAGAGTTATTCAATGTGAAGTAAAATTGAATACTTTTAAAAATTCTATAAAAAGACTTTGGGAATTTATTTTAAACGAATGGATCTAAAGAAAACAGAGTTATTTAGTGTAGAATATCTGATTTAATAACACGAAAATTGTTCATACAACGATTTGCAGTAATTTTCATAAAAAGCATCCCCGTTTAACATATTTTAAAATTCAGAAAAATAAAATATCGTTATTTTACAAAAATTACACCGTGTCGTGGCGAATAAATGATCTTTCCGTGCATGATTATTTTGTCTGTTTGTTACAAAATCGGATGACAATTTTATGGTGGAAAACATAGATTACGCTCGGCCGAAACGGAAGGAAGTTCATGGCAACCATGCGATACATAATTCAGCGTTTTAAGGTTTTGAATAATATCTTTTAACTAATTACAATATCTGGATATAAATATTGCAGCTTTGGAAAATTCCCATTTGGTACCTTCCACTGACTTTCTGCGTGGTGCTGTTCATTGAGAAAGATAGACGCACATAGATACATATGATACGTTTGTTTACCTTCAATTTAATAGTGTAGACAACTTTCATGGCCGGCGTTGCGGGCTTTACCGAATGCATACATGTACATTGATAAAAACGTACAAATGATAAATGAAATTATTCATAATCTTTTTGAAATAAATTTTAAAAATAAAGTCATCAGTTTATATTTTAAAATATAGGCTAACACTATATTTTATCATTATTTACATATCTAAAATGCTATATTCAGAAATATTTTTATAAAATTCATAAATTATTAGTAATGATTCAGTGGTATGAAATTTTCTAAAATTTATATTCGTAGTAATATGTGATATCATTACTTTAATTTTATATTCAACTACTGTGGAAAAATTGTGGAACCATTAGCCTGTATTAAATATATTAAACACAGTTCCAGGAGGGCGAGGATCTGTTCACATTCCTCACAATACAAATAAGTGTTCT